>OMLM01009484.1:18627-32865 GCA_900302695.1 Helostoma temminkii
CCGCTGTTCCCTCAGAGGATTTTCCTGTGGGATGAATCGAGATGTGACTGTCTGATGCAGCCGTTTTCTGATTCTCTCCCAAACCAAGGGTTATCAGACAGAGAAAAGAGCAACTGACTCAATCTACTAAGTTTATCTCTAATTAACACAGATTAATTGAGCTTTGACTTCGCTCTGCAAGCCAAGCAGAAGGGCAATTTATGCATGGAAGCTTATTATTGCCCCAAGGCTGTTGATCCTCACTGTTAGGGGCTCCGGGTCCCAAAACTTGATCATGTGACTATGATCATGTTGCACTAGCAGTGTGCGTGTTAATTGATTAAACAGTTTGCAGCATTAAATCCAATTTATGAAAATGGTTGTAAAAGCGAAACTATTACCAACAAGGCTTTTTAGATTTCCACTGCCATCTGTTTGCTGCTGCTGTTCTTTTGTTCTTTCTTGTTATACTCCGTCTACCGTTAGAAATACTGCTGTCTTCTCCTGCTAATTATTTGTCTTCGGAAAGGTGATGAGGGCTGAGTTGTTTAGCTGTATCCAGGTCACATCCTGAGGAAGCGTTCTGTTGCACGAGGAGTCGGACTGGCAGCGGTTTATTAAAGGAAAACAGCATCATTTTGCATTTTGGCAGGATCACCTCAAAGCTTTGCCGGCCTTCGCACGGACCTGCTCAATAATGAATAAGGCAAAGAGCATCGCAGTATCTTCCCTCTCATTATGATCCCATCTGATTGCTCACTGATGCTCTTTTGAAAAGGTGGGTTAATTGCACACTATGACTGTGAACTAACCTGCAAGTTAATAACCTCATTCCTTCAGGGTAGCATCATTATAAGATATAAGCCTCATTAAAATAAAATGGTGATTTAATAACTTTTCTTTACAATGGCTCTTATGAGGATTTACTAGTTTTTTTGTAGTTATTTTTAGAATTAAGACTTCAAACGCTGTGCTTTTTGCTTGTCCATGCTGTTTTCTGAGAGCAAGAATTAACCATCTCTTGACCATTGACGTTTTAACTACCCAGTAGGACTAAATGTGAGCGTGTATCATACTTACACTAGTCATGAAGAAGACTAAGTGGTGACATGTCTTTATCTCTAAATGGATTTGAGGAGCAGCATGCTTGTAGGGGGTTTTCAGCGTCCTTTTTGGCCCTTACTGAAAGACTTGCCTTTCTTATTTCTTCCATATTATAGCCAATTACATTACGATGAGTTGGAACCATTGACGTGAGGGCAGCCTTGTCAGATGCTAATGTACAAGAGAGCATGCTGTATAACGGCAGCACCCAGTGTGTAGCACATTCTCTCCCTGCATGATTACACATAATGTTGCTTTCATTACTGTTTTATTCCACACACAGCCCTGGCTCTTTCTGCGGCTTTGCTCGAGCTCGCAGCTAATTCCCCCCCTTTTCCTGCCTTTCGGCGCGACTCTTTCTCCAAAGCTGTCTTCCAAGTCAAAATAACAAAAATTGATGCTTTGATTATGCATTTAAAGGGTGTTGATAATTGCCAGATAAAGAAAGCAACTGTCTCCCACCATGTCCCATAAACACAGGGAGGCTTTTCTGTGTGAAGAGGACTCACATTATGTGCAGTGATCAGTGCCTGGGGGCCACACCAAACAGCATCTGAAAACCCTTTTCCAGAGGAGATAGAGGAAGGCCAATTTCACAAGTAGGCTTTTATTGGTTGATTGCACAGGGGCCAAGTTGTTATGTAAAATCCTCAAACTACTTGGGCAAATAAGCAGTGCCTTGTGAGTGTTTAGGGTGTGCAAATTTACCCCTCAGATGGAATCCAAAGCGAAGTGTTTACAACCAGTAGTTTGGCAGGATTATGGCTTAAGAACGTATACAGAATGAGGTGGGTACAAAGTCGACCAGTGACATACAGTGTCATTGCTAGTGCGGAACAAACGTATAATGCCAGCTTTGATTTTCATGTTTTTCCTTCATCTGACAGCTTATATAATCCTGTAAGGGATGAATAGGTTTCACACTTCTTCAGCCCGCATTCAAGTCAATTCAAATCACATGATTTGAGTATTTAAAAAGTACAAATAACTTTCAAGATTACACTCAGTAAGTTTCCATCAGATTTTATTAAGTCAGACTTTAAACCCTCTATTGCCAACATCATGTATCCGTCTAACAAGCCAACCTCCTATCCTGAGGTCCACCATTGAGTAATTTCATTTGGCATTTTACATAATTATATTCACTCCATATTGGAGCTGTGGGGCTAATTAGTTGGTAAATAATTTCAAATCAAACATGGATAGTGGGTGTCCACTCTGCCCAGCAGGAGAAGAGACACTGATGAGCAAACTGACCCATGATTGCTTGATTCGATTTGCACCAATTAAAATAAAATCAACTAGCATGTTTCTGTGGAGTTTCTGGCAGCTGCAACTCAGAGGAGCTTAGAGGAACATTGACTCTGTCTCAGGACCGCAGCTGTAGTCTGCGTGTGCCATCTCTAGAAACACCATACAGATGTTTATTGTTGGAAAAAAATCAAATTGAATCAAAATGTCTGCACTAAATATTATTAATTTACAATGTAGCTGACATTGCCGTCGCTCAGTGTGGAAATAATTATTATTATAAGCTAAGTCTAAACAACAGTGTGATGCTAAATAGCTACAGAAGAGATACTGCTAAAAAGTTTTAAAACACTACACATGTATTGTAAAGGAACACAGAGCGTTGATATAAGAGTAATACAGAGAGAAAGGTACAGAGACAGAAATGTTGCAATAACCTGGGGAATGACTGCAATCTCCTGCATGCAGTGCCCTGTAGCTCCACTCTCACCTCTAGATCTGTCTGATAAATCCTCTTGTAGCACTTACTCACCCTGACACCAAGTCAAGGGCACACAAGTCTCAGACAGTTGCTTTGATTATCTTTGCCTATTGTATTCATTAACCAATAGATTATCGTCAGATTACACGTGTTTAATCTGCCGTGACTGGCTGCGTATGGGTTCGCTTTGTGCTTTTGTTCCATTTCACTCTGATGAAAACAAAGCAGCGTCAAAACATTTGTTTGCACTAATAAAAGTAGCTAATTTGTCTTTTTGCTTCAGCCTTTTCCCTCCTGACAACAAACGAAGCAAATTACTTTATATCTAGTGTAATTATGTTTTCGAGGAAGGTAAAAATAAATAAATATATATTGGTTATGAATGGAAAACGTTTCAGAGAATTCACAAAGACATTAGTGGAATCATCACTGACAGCACATGTTGGATGGTGTCACTGCTCTTCCAAACGCTGACGTCATCCCTACTCACTCTCTTAGTAGTTACCCTCAGGCTGTGTTGAAAAGAGCGGCATCACGGGATGGAAGAGCCATGCGTGTCTTCAGTGGTTCATATGAAAAATGAGATGGGGAATAGGAGATTAATCTGTAAATGATATGTTCTCATATATTTGTCGTAGTGAAGAAATAAATCATAGTTTAACAGTATTATGTAAAATTGAGATTCACACTCGACCACTTCTCTACATGCTGTATGCTTGGGATGTATTGTGCAGACGACCTCAGCACCTCTGTGAAATGGCTGTTCACTGATTTATGCTGAGTCATATACCATTAGCTGTTATCATCCCCCTCTTAGGATCCAACCCTGCACTAATGTGGGTCAGGGGCCACATTATAGAAACACCTTTACTGTGCAGTCTTATCTCACTGTGCATTGCAGGATTTCTGCCGTCATGGAAATTATGAGGATATTGAGATAAACATGTAAAAAAAGGTATATAATAAAATTCCTGATACTGATGTCATCCAGGGGCTATTTCTGACAACAGAAATTGTTTAATTTACTTTAATTTCTTTTACCGAAGTAAAAAGTAAAAGTACCAGAACATAATATAGATCTAAAATCCTCCATTACAAGTCCTAGATAAACTGTGACAAATATGATACTGTAAAGTTATGTCCAGAAGTATTTGGGCAGCGACAGAGTTGTTATGATTTTGCCTTTATACTTCACCACAATGGATTTGAAATAAAACAGTGAAGATGTGAGTGAAGTGTAGACTTTCAGCTTTATGTTAAGACCCTTCAAGAAAATAAGGCATTTATTGTTTAGGAATTACTGACATTTTAAACAAAGTGACATAATTGTAAACATAACTATATTGTTATGTGTTCCTGGAGATGTTTGCCCAGGCCTTCGCTGCAGCCAGTTGCTGATGTTTGTGGGTCTTTCTGCCTTCAGTTTTGTCTTCACTAGCTGAAAAGCTGCTCTATTGGGTTAAGATCAGGTGACTGACTTGGCCATTGAAGCACATTTTTTTTCAGTTCCGTTTTGTAGCATTTGGCTGAATGTGAGCAGAGAGTATGGTCCTATACACCTCAGAATTCACCTTGCTATTTCTGTCAGCAGTCACATCATCCATAAACACCAGTGAGCATGTTCCACTGAAAGCCATACATGCCCATTCTCTGGATCATGAGCTGTTCCTGTCCTTCTCCATACTGTACTTTTTCTTCCCATCATTCTGGTACAAATTCATCTTGGTTTCATTTTTTTTCAAGAATAAGATTTTAGAACATATCAAGCTCTTTTTTTAGATGTTTTCTGGTAAAGTCTAATCTGGCTTTCCTGTTCTTGAATGTTACCAGTGGTTTGCACCTTGTTGTAAACCCTCTATATTAACATTTATGAAGGTGTCTCCTGATTGTAGATTTGTAGACAATAATACATCTACATTCTCCAGCGTATTCTCCACAGTATATTGTGAGTGAGTTTTTATACACCAAGGAAAGGATTCTGCGACCATTCACTTTTGTTGTCTTCTGTGGTTTTCCAGACCGTATAATATTGTTGGGCTTTTCTTTTTAGGAATCTCCAAAATTAGCAAGTTTTTTTCTATCTTTTTTTTATAGATTTATGTTGTTTTTCATCATAATAATGGCCTCGTTCACTTGCATTTTTAATTTATATCGTTCACTGCATTGTGGTGGTATATGAAGGTAAAACCATAAAAACTCACTGCCACTGCCCAAATACTTCTAGACCTAACTGCATGTTACATTAATGGATTGCTACTGATGCAACAGTGTGGAGGCACAAAGCCTAGAAATGGTCTGGACATGTGAAAAAATAAATGCGTCCTGTTGTGAGATATACATGAGCAGCTATTTAGGATTTTATTTGTAGATTGCCATGATGCCTTTATAATTCTAGATTCTGCTACTACACAGGCCACACTTCAGCTGGTGCTACAGATGATGCACTTGGCTCATGGTTGTCTCGTTCAGCCGTGCCTAGGTGAGGGGGTTACATCGCAGGCTCACTCATACTCTGATTACACACTGTTACAAAGACATCCCATAATTATCCTGATTATACACCCTCTTAGCAAACCATTGAATCATATGTTGCTGCAATTCATGTGGACAGTGTGTCTTTGCATAAGCTGGTTATTATGTAGGAAGAATCGAACAATATCCTGTGTGGAGTGTGTGTGTTTGTGTGTGTCACAATTACATTAGTTATATACAGTTTGATTAAACACTGTGTTAAACAAAGTAATATATCGACTTAATTTATTGACTTTTGTACCTATGGGGATTGGGTATTATTTACTGTTTTGATGACATTTCCAATTCAGTTTTTCTCTGTGTCCATATCAGAAGCAGTATTTTTATACTTTATGCTTCACTACAAAGAATATTGGCATGTGGGTTAACGTTACTGGCAAAATACAATATAAGTCCTGCTGAATATAAACCAGAATAATCTCGAAAAAGCAAAGAAAAAATAATGATAATGTTTCTATTTCTTGCTTCACAAAATAAACACCAAATAGCCAGGTGGATGCAGCAGCACACATGTTTTATGTAGTCAGGCTCGGACAATTATCATATTAGCACAAATGCTGAGCAAAACACTTAAATGTGCAACTTTTAGTAGAGGCAGTAATTACAAATAAAGCTTATTAGAAAGCTGTTGCACACTTATGGACATTTGGAAATGTTTTACAAGTCAGCAGCAATGGAGAGTCAGCCATATGGTGCATACAAGCTACAGCAAAGTGGAGGAAAGTTAAAGACACAATTAAAAAAAATTTAAAAATAATAAATGCATCGCACATAAATGCCATGACATATACAAATATTTACTCATTTAAATGAGGACTAGCCAGTGACATGCAGGAATACTGGAGAAAATCAATGCATCACCTTCTAGATCCTGTATAACAAAAGTAAATTAAAATATCCAGTGACTAATTTTAAGCTACTGCTGCTGGCTATGTTTGGTTTATTAAGGTCACATCAATGTGGAGCATGCATTTTGCATTCAGATGTATGTTTTCCTGTCTGTTTGTTCACAGTATGGCACTGGAGGTAAAATTTTGAAATTGTAATAACCTGATATGACACCCAACTACTTGCTTAGTAACATGATTCACCTTCATTCAACTGATCTTAGGTTTTATTTTATCTTGTAAAATATAATATTGTTCATACAGTATATTGCACCATGACTGTTAGTATATTAAGAGCCTGAGGAGAAATTGTTCCTCTCATCGTTTAAATTTAGCACAGCCCATGACACACCAAATGAGGCAGGGATGGTAATCTTTGCAACCTGTTACCCAGTCTGTTTGTTGCAAGTGGTGCATTCAGTTTATCTTCTCATTGCCATGTGCACACACATTGCTTTTTGATGCAGATCACAGAATAACTGATGTATCGCAGTCACCATTTATTTGTTTGGTTGAATTTTAAATTGGATTTTAAAATATTCAACTTGAGACATGTGTTGATTGGCTTTTGGGGCCTTTGAGGTAATGCTTATAATTACAATGAGAATATTTTCACAACATAAAATGATGCCCTCCAACAATTTTTACTTGTTAATTGGTTTGGTCACACTTGTCCATGAACTGCATAAACAGCCAGGCATTTATCATGATTGATTTCTTTCATTTTGTCCATGTATCCTATTTGGAGCTGTGTCATACAAGAGCTGAGATGGATGGTATTTTTTGAACAGTATTATTTCCCCGAATCACAGAGCAACAGACAACTTGTGACAAAAAGCAACACATTTAGCACGATGCAAGATGTTTTCCCAGAACATGCTAAATCATCCTGATTTGTGTTGCTGGCTGAGATTTGTAGTAAACTCTGTCAGGACAATGGGCTGCAAAAGTTGCACTTTATATTCATTTAACAATGTGAGTTTGGTGAAAATAAAAATGACTGCCAACACGCAGCAGGGGAGCCTTTTAACCAGAACTGTTGTGTTTTGATCCGTGTCCCATGGATAAAAGGAAAACAAAGGCAGCAGACGGATTTGGCTAGTGATAGCAAAAGAAAAAAATGTATTTAACTCAAACACCAGGTGATTCCCTTTCAAAATGTGGAGCTCAGTAGTTCAGCTTGCCTGTATTTGAATCTTGGTGAAAAAATGATGGTAAAAATGAAATATTTGTGTACAGTAAACCTGCGTGAGACAGTTTTCCAATATTAGGCTGAATCCTGGGACTGTATTTATGATATTAATTTACTTGAACACGATTACAAGATACACTATAGCTAGAGTGCTTTACTAATCTCTTTATTTCTCTCTTTGTTCTTTTGTCTCCATGTGTCCTGCAGAACCGTGACAGAATGGTCGACTGTATGAGCAAAGTCATGCTGCACACGGTCGCCCCATGCTGGCAGCCATTCCTGGGACTGGCCCTTATGGCTGTCTTTGTGGGTTCAACCTTAGGATGTCCATCGCGCTGCGAGTGTTCAGCACAGACCAAGGCAGTTGTCTGTCACCGGAAGCGCATGCCCAGCATCCCAGATGGCATCCCAACAGAAACCAGGATCCTGGACCTGAGTAAGAACAAGCTGACTATGATCAACCCTGATGACTTTATTGCCTTTCCTGGGCTTGAGGAACTTGACCTCAGTGGAAATATTATCAGTTATGTTGAACCTGGAGCTTTCAACGCCCTGTTTAATATGCACTCACTCAGTCTTAAGAGTAATCGTATCAAGCTCATTCCCCTGGGTGTCTTCGCAGGCTTAACAAATCTTACCCGACTGGATATAAGTGACAACAAGATTGTCATTCTCCTGGATTACATGTTCCAGGATTTGCACAATCTAAAGTTTTTGGAAGTGGGTGACAATGATCTGGTTTACATTTCTCACCGTGCATTCAGTGGACTATTAAGCCTGGAGATACTAACCTTGGAAAGGTGCAACCTTACAGTTGTGCCCACTGATGCCCTTTCCCACCTCCACAACCTGGTCAGCCTCCATCTACGATACCTCAGCATAAGCACTTTGCATCCCTACTCATTCAAAAAGCTGTTCCGGCTCCGGCACTTAGAAATTGATAATTGGCCTTCACTAGACCACATACCAGCCAATACCCTGCATGGCCTCAATCTGACGACACTGTCTATAACGAATACCAATTTGTCCTCCTTCCCTTATCAAGCAATGAAGCATCTGCCCTACCTAACACACCTAAACCTGTCCTACAACCGCATCAGGCACATCGAAGGAGGGATGCTGATGGAGCTGGTCCGGCTGAGAGAACTCCACCTGGTTGGAGCTCAACTAAACTCCATTGAACCATTTGCTTTCCAGGGCCTGCGGGGGCTTAAAGTCCTCAATGTTTCTCATAACCGACTGGATACACTGGAAAAAGGCGTTTTTCAGTCTCCTGAGGCTCTGGAGGTTCTTCTGATTGACAACAACCCCTTAGTGTGCGACTGTCGCCTCATGTGGATCCTACAGAAAAGGCACTCAATCTTCTTTGGGGATTCGCAGCCGGAATGCAGCACACCAGAGGGTATTCGCGGCAGGCCTTTCAAAGAGTTCAAGGAAACCCTCC
Organism: Helostoma temminkii; assembly: GCA_900302695.1. Lineage (NCBI taxonomy): Eukaryota > Metazoa > Chordata > Actinopteri > Anabantiformes > Helostomatidae > Helostoma > Helostoma temminkii. The sequence continues at coordinate 27,498 of OMLM01009484.1, forward strand.
TGTCTTATTATGTGACATGCACCAAGCCAAAAATTCGTGAGAATAAAACACAAACGATCACTGTGGATGAAGGCCAGCAGGCAATGTTACGTTGCAGCGCTGAGGGGACACCTAGACCCATTGTGTCCTGGTTGTCACCTCGTCGACGAGTTCTGACAAGCAGGAGCCATGGCAGAGTGACCGTTCACAATAATGGTACACTTGAGATCAAGTCTGCAGAGGTACAAGACAGTGGAGTATACCTTTGTCTTGCCTCCAACACTGCTGGGAATGACACCCTAATGACTTCATTGGCGGTGAAAAGTCTGGGATCACTGTATGCTAACAGGACCCAGTACTACACAGATCCCAGCAATACCACTGCCAATGCGACAATCGGTGTAACCCTCGGTTTGGACCTAAAGACTATTTTAGTGTCAACAGCTATGGGTTGTTTTACATTCCTGGGAGTGGTCTTGTTTTGTTTCCTGCTTCTTTTTGTTTGGAGCAGAGGGAAAGGAAAACATAAAAACAACATAGATGTTGAATATGTGCCTCGTTCTAAGTCTAATGGCACAAATGTTGACTCGGCAGAGGGACAAGCTGGTCCTCGTCGTTTTAACATGAAAATGATGTGACTTCTTTTACAGATCTGAGTTTCTGGATTGTGGAAATGCCCAAAGGACAATGTATTTTTTGCGAATAGGACTACTGAACTTCCCTCTGCGGCAGGGAGTGTGGTAGTGAACACATTTGGGGCATCACAACAAGACGAGTGTGCTGTTGACCACTGGATCTTGACAAAATGCTTGGATACCGTGTTTTAAATATCGAAATATCAAAGTGCAGTAGAACATCCTTTTACATAATTGCCAGCAGGCATATTCTTCAACGTGGATGATGAGTGAAAACTGTTGAGCCAAGGGGACCGGAAGGGTATAGGTGTCATTTATCAGCTTTTTGAAATTTATATACCTAAACCCTTCAGTTTTGGGTTGGATCTAAAGACTCTGCTGAACCATGTACAGTACGAATTTGTATGTAAGCTATTAACCTACTTTGTTTAGTCTTGCGCCATACTTATTCACTGAACAAATCAATGACACAGACCATAATTTCCTTCATTCAGTACTTTGCATATGTGTACTTAATGCTTCATTATGTACATGTATGTATATTCATTCAGAAGAACTATTCATAGCAATATTCACGGGATGCATTAGCCAAAATTGATATAACCCCATTTGTTCAGCAACAACACTCTTCAGACTTTTGAAGTTTCCAAGGATTCAGGAAGGGCTTATGTGGATGATTATCTGTCCCTCCCCGCCAATTGACTCCTAGATATGAATAAATATATATTATTTAACAATGAAAATAGAAGAAAATGATTTATTTATTAAAAAATGTTGAGCATTTTACGAAAATCTATTGTCACTGTTCAGGATCTAACATAAAATGGGTCATCGTGGAGTTGATCCAGTATTGGTCAAAGTACTACATGAACCACCTTTTTGTCCTATTTTTGTCTCTTTTTATTCCTTTAACTGTACCTTTGCTGGTTGGCAAACTACATGTGTCAATTTTACAACAGTGGCATTTGCATCATTTTCCCAGGTAGAAAATTTGGACTTTGTTGTGGTAGTTTCTCATTATGTTGTTGAATCATTTAGATTGTGAAAACTTTAAAATTAAAAGTGAAAAAAAAATGTATGTGAAATAAATGACGATGTATTTGTACCAGTGAGTCTGTCTACATGAATAGCACGTGCTGACCTTATTAACAACAAACATACACAGTTTTCTAAGATTGCATCTAACAAGAAATTTGCACAATATTCATCAAGAAAGATTTAAATGCAAAATGATAATGAAGCTGAACTGTTATAGTCACTTGTAAACTTTCAATTTTAGTAATAATAATGTTTTAGAAAGGTTTGGTAAATTAACATTGGTTTTACTGTTCACTAGATAGATATGTGGTATGAGTAATTGAATTAGCATGTATCAGGTAAAGTCTAAAAATGTGCTACATTTTCATTGAAGGAAAATATCCCCAAACTACGGAGTGTGAATTGACTGTTTTTATCACTACACAGGTGTAAGTGCTTACGCATAGCAGCACATTTCACTGAGTTGCTGTTGGACTGAGAGACCTTACACCTGCTTTGCCTTGTGATGAAGACTGTCAAGTTAACTACTTCCTAAGTGTTTCCTTCTGGACCAACCAGAAAATAACAAAACTGAACAAGAACAGCTTAGACAAACATTGTTTTGCCTTCTGCCTTTGCTTGAGCAAGCTGTTGTTGCTGGGGTAAGCCCCAAATAAGCCTCTGACAGCTTCCAATTGTTTTGGTCAGTTATGTTACAGGTGACCATAGTGTTGACAGTGTAAAACAGATTGCTTGTAGCAACGTCTCAGTCAGGGTTTTTGGCCCAGATCCTGATCCAAGTCTTTTAATTTCTGCACTCTGCTCATGTTATGTCAGAACTCACACACAATTATTTATACATTAGGTTTCATTGAGTCTTTGCTACTTGATATTTAACAATTAACAACAATAAGTAACATCTGGAAAGGTGAGTTCTGGGTTATATTAATATGTTTTTTAAAAGATGCATCAACTAACATTTTCACACAAAGCTTCATCAGAGAGTATAGGAGAGTAAGACATTCAATTCGCGCTCAACTTAATTATTAAGCAAAGAAATAACATACAGTTATTAGCTGGATAAAAATACAGCTGGCATCTACAGAATTAAAACAAATTCTATATTATACAAACTGTGAAAAGACTGCAGTGATGATATACAGTAATTGGCTTCTTCTGACATCACAAACTGATTCTGCTTGTACTGTGTGACACATCAGAAATTATTGGCTTCCTATCCATTTTTTTTCAAAAGCTTGTGTCTCTTGTACCTTCCCGTTCTTGTGCAGTCTCATTAAGAACCACAGAGTATCTGTGGTTTCTGAGCCTGCAGTCCCCTGGGCTGCTTTGGAATAAGAGCACCAAATGCTACATCTCTTCCAAAAATACAAAAGAAACAAGGCTAACTTTGTAGGTCAGTAATGCCCACATCCAGAGTATTCATTTTGTCAAATTACATGAAAAATGTTTTCCTCACCGAGAGCACAAGTGTATTCCTGTACAAATGAGACTCTAATGTGCAACCTTCTTTCGGCCTTTAATGAGGTCTTTGGCTGGTGGAGTCATAGTCATTTAGTACATAGAGTATGTATTGAATTTGTATGTCCTAAACTCGAGAAATATTCTGTCAACACAGATGTGATTTTCGTCTTCCATCTGATATGATAGAGAAAAGTAACACTGGTATTTATTGATGGGACAACATTCTGATTGTGTTTACATGCATATTTACCAAGTATAAGTAGTCTAATTTACCTGTAATTTTTCAGTTCATTACTGAAGAACATTTTCTACAATAACTCACATGTGATGCAGTACAGTATGTCCAAAGTACTTAGATTTTGTTGTCTGCATAATATGTTTCCATGGTGATATTCAAAATAATCCTTTTGATTCATTCAAACCTCTTTATACTAATTCACTGCATGTTGATTGGACTGGTGCATTGGGATTGCATCTGAAAAGCTGTTAGCACTATGTGGCTATTTGTACCCCTCTCATCAGTTATTGACTGATGTGACCACTTGTAGCTTTGGATTAATTAGCAAGGATATTTTTGAAAAACAGATGGGTGTCTCTCAGCTCAAAATGACTAATGCAGTTTCTACTGAGATCAGTTATTGGCTCAGGCTACACAGGAAATAATTAAAAGACTAACAATAACTGTAACCATTATCATTCAATCAAATAGTTCATTTATTTCAGTCATTAATAATGACAATTCCCTACATTTTCTGAAAGTTTAGAGAAAATTCAACACTTACTGTATATCAGTGGCCAGGCCCTGTTTTACTGATACAGTAGACATTATACTGTAGATACATGGCTCTATTTTCCTGCAGGCGCAATGCCAGCATTCATTAAAATGCAGCTATTAAGGTTTTTTTTTTTTTTTTTTTTTAGGTTGTTACTGCTTTTGCAATTTTCCTGGAGTCGCAGTTTGCAGATCAGGTGGCATTGTGCAATTTTGGTTCAAATTTTGGAATTAAATAGTTTTTGCGATAGAATCTCCTCACACCTTCCTTATTGTAGATGCAGTGCAATTTTCATGTCATTGCCTGGCGCTGGTACGTGCACATAAGGACGGCTCCAAAATCAATCAACACCTTTCACTTATCGCTTATTTTTCTTCACTCTCAGTGACTTGTAGAGTGTTAACTCTTGTGGTGAAGGTAGTTAAACACTGTTTTGTTATCACACAGCAAAGGAAATTATATAATGAAAATATATCTTATCTACAGTCTTTTCAGAAAGGCCATGCGTTATTTTGGCACAGCAACTGACATCATTAATTATTTATAGGTCCACACATAGCAACAGGATCTGTCTGTAATTATTAGCTGAGTCTATGAACATGAGTCAGTAAAGTTTCTTCTCACAGATTACAAGTGTTAGAAATAAAATTCTGCTGACTAATCCAGATGTCCCTATCTGTCTGAGCTCCGTCAGATCAGAATGACATTTTTATTAAAAGCATTGAGTTTTACCTGTGGAAATCATCTTTAAAAATAGCTGCAGCTGTGGTCGGAGAAATTAAGCAGATTCATAGGGTGCAATTTGCCGACCTGTCCCTGGGCAGAACTCAGCGTGAACTGTTAATATCAATATCAATACCCCTTAATTAATCTCAACCAACTGCACCTGCTACTACATCTGAACCATAATTAAACACAGGATCAGTCCTGCTGCTGAACAGTGAAGGATAAAGCTTAGGGCGCAAAATACTGCCATGCAGTAATAAAACAAGAAAACACAGATAGTGCAGAGGCAGAAACACTTAACTCATGGTCCCTCTTCAGAATGCTACTGACTAACTCACTCTTGCCACAGCACATCTCTTAGTTTAAATATGAGAACTACAGTATATTGCATTTTTAATGTTTGATTTATAGGGGCAGTTACATTCATCTGTTTGTTGTAGTTTGGTACTTAAGAAACATAAAAGTCTGTTTTCAGATATGCAGAGGAGAAGAAGAGTGGAAATTAATTTTCCTAATTGGTCACACTGTAAAACCGGCCTGGAGATATTTTAGTAGCTGCTGCACCAATATAGATCAGCTGCCTATTAATATTTTTGATAATATAGCCCTATATGTATGGTGATTTTTATTAATAATAATGTTGTTAATTTTCATCTGCCGTTTAGAGATGAACTTTCTCTCCACACCACGACTTCACCCACAGAGATTACATTTACATTTTGAATAGGGCTGGTTTCAGGAAAAAAAATAAGGCTC
>OMLM01009484.1:37353-49776 GCA_900302695.1 Helostoma temminkii
GCAATTTCTGTTTTTTATTTATTTTTTTTCACTCTGAACAGCATCTATTAATATCAAAGACTAATTTAAAAATGTGTTTTACATATTTTTATTTTGTATTTTTTATATAATTTTAAATGTTTTTTTGTCAGTTTTATAACCATATACAGTCTCTGTTATCATGTTGTGGTGTTTTTATTTATTGTGGTGTATCATACGAAAATATAACTGATCATTTGTCTGAGATCTCAGTGCAGTTTATTATGTAGCACCAAATCACAAAACTCTTCTCAAGGCACTTTACAATGTAAGGTTTAAAAAAACCCAACAAATCCCACTTGTGCAGCACTAAGCGACAGTGGAGAGACAAAATTCCCTTTAAAAGAGAGAAGCCTCCGCCAGAACCAAGCTCAGAGAGGGCGGCCATCTGCCTCAACCAGTTGGTGTGGCTGGACACGACGCAAGCAAAAAACACTAGGCAGGTTGGTTGGGCCAGTAACCAGTGTTGAATAATGATGACTGAGATACATGAAATTCATGTAATGAGTGGTACAGGCACTATAAATAATCTCAGCTATGTTTGAAAAAGTTGAGCGAGTTGTAAAGCGGAAGGGTGTTATGCCATTGTTATTTCCAGCAACGGAGACAACGTGCAGGCGGATTTCCATTTTTGCATTACTTTAACACTGTTAATGGAAGGATTCCATTCCACGTAGGCACTTTGTGCTTGTAAGATTTCCACTTTGTCTACAATTGTCCTTGTTCCACCTGTTGCCCATATCACTCCTGACATTCACATTACCTTTATATTATCACTCCAGGCAAATGCCAAAATTGACACGTTTAAGTTCAAGTGACAATGAAGTAACCACAAGAATAATGACTTCTGTCCATCAGAAGCACAGAGGGTAATTGTTTGATGTCACTGTAGAGCTAAAAAGTCTGGTAAGGGAGGTGAAAAAGGTCAAGGTGGTTGACAAAATGTCACACTTTGACACAGGGGACTCCTGATTGGTTCCTGTTTCCTACTGACAGTGAACATTGGTTTCTATTAACCGTGATCGTAATCGATCTCTAACCTTAAACAAGTCATTTTTTTGTGTCCAACCCGTAACAAACCCTAGCAGTGTGAGATTACAAAAACCTTTTCCGTGTCTATCTGGAGGACATTTACGAACTATATGTTGGACTTGTTAGCTCCCACCTTTCCAGGCAGGTAGTGCAAAAGCTGAATGCCTCCCTCTTACTCCATGTCAGTGCTCTTTATCCTCACATCCAACACGTTATGAAATTTATTTCTGCATATTATCGGACACTGAATCAGTGTGAATGAGTCTGACAAACATATCTTCAAGTCTAAAGAAAATCTCTAAGTCTAACTGTAGTGAAACCTGCCTTCTTTATTTTTTAAATCATGAAAGTGATGAAGAAATTCCACCATCAATCAAAAAGCCAGTGCACCATTTTATTGACTCTGTAGTCAATAAATCTATAGTAACTACGGAGCAAAGGTGATAACTTGAGGCTATTTAATGTGCACACACAGGCCTCAGCTGGGAAGCCAATATTTTTCTCTTCCATATAGATATTGTTTGAGGAGGTGACTCAGTGGAGTCCTGAGCACACAACAGGATAAATTTAGCAATACAAACAAAACATATTTATGTTGATGTGTGCTTGAGGTATGACTGAGTTGTGCTCAAACACTGCATATGTGGAGACAAACCACCAGGTGTCTTCACGTAAAAGTAGATTTTCTACTTTAAACTCAAAAGCAGGTTTGTGATCATCGGCAATGCTAAGGCAGGTCAATTGTGACTTAAGTGAAATAAAAGAAAATTCCATGGTAAAATGGTAGAATCTGTTAAAAGATATTAATTAACAACAGAACACTGATTGACTCTGGTTACTACTGAGCTGTTGTGGCATGTGGTTTTGGTGCTTTGGTGTGTTGACAGACACCCTTGCAGAAACAACAAGTTGACAGGAACCCTGGCTTAACCTACCTATATCCAACCTGCTGACAAATAAATTAGCCTGAATGTTCTAACGGTGGAAAATAAACCAGAATTTCTCTTGGCATTTTGAATTGATTGCGCTGAAAACGAGCTGACCCCATCTGTGCTGCAGAGCGATAACAGATTTACAATGCACGCAGGTCTCAGTCGGCAGCACACAGCTCTTCTCCCATGTAAAATGATTACAACATCAGAGGAGAATAACACAGTTTTATCCATTTGTTTCATCTCCTTCTTTTTCCAGATGGTAGCGGGACTCCAAGAGCTCCTTTCGCAGACTGTGAGATGAAGTTATTTTCCTGTGCTATTGTGTGAAATGCCACCTGAGTTCAGATATCCTGCAACGGGGAATGTCACAACTCTCAGCCAGAGCACATCAAAGCTACACCTCTGGGTTTTGTTATATATTGAGTTAACTTCCAGCGCTCAAGATACATCGCGCTCCCTTAGCTCTTAGCCCTTATAGCAAAAGATCGAATTAGACTTGACTTGTGTCATCATATGCAATCCGTCTTCGTTTGGGAATGCGTCAGGGCCAGTTGTTACTGCATTTTGAGCTGAAACCAAGCAACACTGCTGGCTTCACGGTTCGTCATACCTCCAGGGCTGTTGCTTAGTTTTCAAGGTTTCTAACAGCATCACCTCTTTTCAGCGATGGATTTATCACACTGGTAGAGGTGGAAAAAGTAAAGACGAGTGCCACATTCTCGTGCATTTCTTTTTTTTTTTTCCCACTTGGTAAGTGAAGTGTGTCAAGCTGTTTTTAACATTACCCGAAGGTCAGATTATTCCATATAAATTAGACAGGTACGCTGCTTTTCTTCCTCACATACTTCTTTTTGCTGAATCACCCTAGCAGAGAAAGCTCCTACATCAAATGCAAAGAGGAAAATCCATCTTCAATCTCAATTGTGACGTATTATTTCTATGATGTGCTGCACCACAAATAACCCAAGAGTAGCTTCTCACATGTAGGATACAGTCCTAAAGGAAATAACAAGCATAAGTGTTTATTTAGGTGCATTTATGAGATCCCATAATCACACTACAACAGACTTGTTATTATTGAATAGCGGTTACTTACTCATCAGACAGTGTGCTGTCCGGGACAATCTGAGGGCTGGAAGTGTCACCTGGGTTCTCAGGTGTGTGACAGATGAAAGTTCAGCCTCGTCTCCAACAGTATAAACTTGAAAAAGGTTCCATTCACTGCAGTCTTGTTATCGCTCGAGGTATCTCCCTCTTTTCTGCACTTTTATGATGTATTCATCTTTTGAATGCTTCGCTTCACACAAGTACGCTTCTGTGAATCCATCACATCAGACTGTCTTTTCTTATGTGTCAGACTCTGTCCCAGACATCATAGGTTTCTTCAAGAATTAGTGCAAACAGAGCAGATTATTTCTTAAAGAGAAAAAATAATTTCAGACCCTGTGAATGTGATGCTCATTCTTTGGAGCTATTTTTTAAAAAGATACTATAGGCACATTTTATATTAGTAAGAAAGTCAATGCAGTGGTGTGTTACACTTATGTGCTTTTACTCATTTATGGACAAAAATGGAGATCAGCGACACAAAAGAATAATAAATAATGTTCTGAATTCACAGATTTAAAGTGAGTAAATGCAATTAGCTTTTAGTTTTATTCTCTTTATGAAATTTGTTGAAATCCAAGTCTATCAGTGTGTTTACATGTACTTAAGTAGCCAGGTTACAGTCCGCTTTTATCAAGAAACTCATATTTCTCTGCCGGGTATACACATAATCATGTTTCTAATCATCTTTTTGCAAGCGTGCATGTGCAGGACAAAGTACTACTTTAAGCAGAGAGGAGCAGCTGAATGAAAGGGGAGGTCAGTACACACAGCGATGCTGCCTCATTTTTACATCAAATCTGGCTGAAACCCGACTAAAACTGAGACCAACACAGAGTGCCCCGTAGATGTCTAAATAAGTTACTGTTCTCTGTTTTTTCTTTAATTTTGACCGTTTGCATTGTGAAAAGGAGCATTGTGTATATCTGTGTGTCTGTCTCACAGACCAGTCAGTAAACTCTACTGGCACATGAAAAAGAAAAAAGTCAAGCAGCAGCCTCATCTGTCTCCAGTTCAAATCTGTGAACCATGCATCATAAATAAGGCCAAGGTAGAGGAGAAATCAGATCACTCATCTGCTGCATGTATTTGCAGAATTCCAGCAGCTTAGTTACTTAAGTGCTTGTGAACAGTTACAGATGTCTGCAAAAATGTGTCCCCACACAGACTCCAATTAGTGTCAGTGCACCCTCCACTAGTACAACTGGGGTGAACACCCCCTAGGGGTCCAAGAGTTATAAAAAGGGACAGTGACTTAAATGTATGAAGCTACTCACTTCATACATTAAAGTTACATCCTGTTTATTTCAACATCCTTGACACAGTTGCAGCAGATGCACATACTGCCCTATATTTTATCATCAAAAGTTCAGTTGCTGGTCATGTTTTAAATATTCACCTTGGTTGTTTAAGACAAAGACTAAAGATGACAAAATAATAAATCCATCCAAGTTTGAATTTAACAATAAGTTTTAAAAACCGTATACAGCAAATCTATGATTGTTTTTGACTTTATGACTCAATTGGACTCATTTTCTCCTCACCTTCCATGAGTTGAAATTGAAGTTATAAACAGTGCAGGACACACTGCTTATCTTAAACAACTGTGCAAACCAAATTATTTTGCATAAGTGTGCACTGCAAAACTGTGTGAAAGTCAGGATAAATAATTCAAAAGCAATGCAAATGAATAAAAACAATGACCTATACTGAAAGCGACCCACTGATGCATGCCCTCAACTGTTCAGCTCTTAAAATATGTTTTTCAATGTTAATCCTCATTTGTGCAGCACATAAATAAACATCAGCTAAAACTTTTATTCCCAGCTTAAACCCATAAGAGGTGAAGGTGCCATTTATTGTCTTTAGTCTTCTTAAATTGTCTTTGCTTGGTCAGTATTGCAGTACAGGATTTGCAGTAAAGAATTAAAGACCTTTGGAGGTTTGTTCAAATGCTCGGCTTGTGCCCAAACAATTCTGCATCAAATCCCTTTAATTGGCAATTATAATAATTGGAAATTGACTTGTGCAACCAATATGCAGGAAACCTGAAAGCTTATCATATACTGAGACACATTTAGATTGACACGACTGGAGCACCTCTGCAAACATTAAACTGAATATTGGAACAGTTTTCAGTTCATACTTTTTTCCAAAGCAGATTACTGCAAGTTTGTTTGTGGCAGAAAAATCAAACAGATGAAATAAAGTCACCACAGAAGTGTTCAGACAACAAGGTCCAACAGTCTTGGAATTGGTTGAGATGGAGCGACTGTAAATTTACAACCTCATTTACAGTCAGGAAGGGGTTACAAGGTAATTCTTTCTTTTAGTCCTCAAATAATGCTTTTTTTAAAGCGTGTGAATTGCTCACACCATTTCTGTAGCATAGTGTAAACAGCACATGGAGTTATGTGTTTGTGTCAGTACAGAGCTCGTGTCATGATCAGTTGCTAATTGAAAGCAAAGAGTAGAGAGAGGATCCCGTAGGAGCACCTGAAAAAGTTGTAATATTACAACTGCAATTAAGCAATATGCATTATTAGTTATATAAGGATAGGATAGGATAACACTTTGATTCCCGAAGAGGAAATATATGTGTTACAGCAGCAGAGTAAAATATCAGAAGACATCAGAACAGAATAAATCTAGAACATAATAAATACAAAATAGACCGTAGTATACCAGTTATAATAACAATATACAAATAGAAATGTCAGATACAGTACACATACACATACACATACACACACTGTGAGTTCATGAGAGTGACCAACAGCACTGAACTGACACGTGGCTTTAAGCCGAGAAATCGGGCAGGTCAGTCTGCTGTTATCCAGGTCACTTGAGTTTGCTGGACGATGGAGGCTTAGATGTCAGATGGCAGCAGAGCCTTGTCGGCCTGTTCGCCCTCTCCAGCTGAAAACCATTCACCATTTACGGTGAATCAGGACTGAGTTCCTTCATCCATGTGGCACTTGATCAGAGCATGTGACTGGTCCACTTCACTGGAGAGACATTGTCTCATTTAGTTTCCCCAGCTCTGCACCGCCGTCTTTTCAGCTCCTGGTGGATTTCAGGTCTTCTGGGGGATTTCAGAAGGAAACACTTTAGTGTCTCTCTCCTGGTAGCAGATCTGTGTTTTGCACTGCTAATAGCTAGTAGTTAATAGCATGCTAGCGGAAAAACAATGCTGTATTCATGGTAATGTGTGCCTCCAAACAAAGTCGCCACAGGTCCTCACTCAGATGCAGGAGATCAGAAAAATCGCAGTTAGTCTCATCTTCCACATCACAACAGAAGAGCACACAACATGAGCTGGAGCAAGATGAACCAACAAAAATGACACACAGAGAGAATAGTCGTTGTAACTGGCGGGGGCGCTTGTTGTCTGTTTTCAGTTTTAGTATCTGTGGAGCCTTTCACACACATAGTGTAGACAGTTAGACTGTTTAAGAAACATATCTGCTTTGTGACGCACATTTAAAAACACAGCCTTTCTGCCTCTGGTGTAGCCATCTGAAAGAAACTGCCTTTTTGATAAGACACCTACTGGTTTAACGTAAAGTCTTATATAAAGTCAACAGACTTTGACGTTTGAAATCTGCAGTGTTCCTCTTTAGGTGCGGTACTCGAGCAAACCTACTTAGCTACTCTCCACCACTGTGATTGAATAACACTGTGAAATTGACACCACATGTGTTAAGTTAAACTTTAAACCCAGATCTGTCTGTCCCTTTTCAGACCTATTTCATCACACATTTAGTGTGAGGCAGAGCGGACCCCAGACATGTCACCAGTCCGTCACAGGGTTAACACACAGAGACAGAAACACATTCACACCTACGGGCAATTTGTGTGTCTCCATTTCACTTAACCTGCATGTCGTTGGACTGTGTTGTAGCAAACCCACGCGCACACAGTGAAATCATGAAACCCTCTGGTATTGAGGTGACAGAACCAACCACCGAACACCCGCACCACATTTATTGTTTGTTTTCATGGTATCTCTCCACCTGCCCCTTGCACTCCCACTTCCATGGCACCAGCCAAACAGCTGCCTGGTCCTATTTGTCTCCTGCATGTAATCCGTTTTTTTGCAGTGGAAGAACACATTTTTCTCATTTTTCACACAAGGCATTTGCATCCTAGAAAATCATGCTCATTTCACAAAATTTCATGCGTCCACACTGAAAGTATCACAAAAATAAAGCCACAGTCAAGAGTAAAAATAAGTGTCTCACTCATCTGAATTTCCTATTTATTTGTGCCAGCGTTTAAAACTGCATGGACTTTCACCAAGTTATGAATGCCATTTTTATCCACAGTAGCTGATGCCTTACTGAGATGACAGCTCATATGTTGTGGAGTGGAGATGTGCTGTTTTTGATTTAAACTAGACAACAATACACACACGGTTGTGTTTTTTCCATCATTAGTTTAGTTGTACTTATGACCACTATACCTAAAGGGAGTATAAGAGTTACTTTAATGCCTATTTATATTTTTCCTTAACTCATTATAATCTCCCATTATCTTCCAGCTAAATGTAAAGGATGATTTATATCAACCTGAATTTTATTTTTGTATCTGCAGTCACATGTTCTGTCAGTAATGATTACATTGTGCTCCACAAACTACACGCTGACATCTGGGACACAGTGTCATTGCTAAATATAGGTTCAACATGGCAATGAGAATGAGTGTTCTTGTGATTATATAGGTTAAATTCAAACCTCTTATTTAGAATAGGAAATGACAACAAAATGTGAAATTATGACCCAAAACATAAATATCCCTCACAGTGTGTACCCTGTAGTTGTGCAAAATTATAGCTTTACTGTGTAATGATGGATTATTAGCAACGTCACAGGCACACACAGTGTTAGTTCTACCTCTACATAAAGCAGTAGGTAAACATACTAGATATACTATAAACCATTTTGAAAAATTCTCTTTTGCATCTGTGAGTTGCATCTTAGGAGGGACTGGCCAAAAGTGTGTACCCAACCCTGTATCCTAAAAATGGTGACTACGTCCGGTGATGACCACATTACCACATTTTGGAAACAATGATACACTGTGCAGTGACCCAGTAGATGGCGACAAAGCTACACATCATATTCTGCGTTAGTCCCAAAGGGAAATTAATACATAAAAAATAAGTTTAAGACAAAAACAATATTAACAATAAGTGATTAACAATAAATTAAGTGGCGTTGAAACCATAGATGGCAGATCATTCAGGTTAATTCAGGTCCTTCACAACCACTGAACCACTTATTTGGAAGGAAATATGGTCCACAAATGACCACATAAAGCCAGCTCTAGGGGAAACTGTAAGTAATGGCGCATTCTCTGTAACGATGATTTCGGGTCTTGGGACAACACACATGAGAAGCTACTTTAGAAGACCACAGCGGCAACAGCTGCAGTACGCCGAAATCACCAGACACACGTAAATGCAGAGATGCAGGATGTTTTGGCTAGGCAGGTAATGTGTGGTTCGTTGTTGTGACTGCTCCACATCAGCCCATGGTTCACCCATGATATGTTTATTGTTATTTTCGTTAACACATGTGGTAAACATGCATTCTGGACACATTCTTTCATTACTCCTGTGCCTCCTCTTCACCCAAACAATAACAGTCCTCTGCACAAGTAGATTGTACCTGCTTTTCAATTTTTAAATACAGACACAATCACAGCCACTACAATCGCTTTCAGGCTTAATAAAGCACGTTGCATGTGCTCAGTTTATGTATTTGCATTTTCTCCTCCCTGTATTTTGTGCCTGGTGGCGTAGTGGTTAGCGCTATTATCTCACAGCAAGCGTTCAATTCCAGGGTCGGCCAGGGTCTTTCTGTGTGGAGTTTGCATGTTCTCATAGCTCTTGCGTGGGTTCTCTCCAGGCACTCTGGCTTCCTCCCACAGTCCAAAGACATGCAGTCAGGTTAACTGGAGACTCTAAATTGTCTGTAGGTGTGAGTGAGAGTGTGAAGTACTGTCTTTGTCTATATGTGGCCCTGTGATGGACTGGTGAGCTGTCCAGTGTACCCTGCCTCCTGCCTGTTTGATAGCTGGGATAGACTTCAGCACGTCTGCGACCTCTACGGGGATGAAGCAGTTCAGAAGATGGATGGATGGATGGATTTTGTGCACTCGGGCAAAAAGGCCACATTTATATTACGTATTTAAAGAGGCAAAGTTGCAAAATCCACGCCTTGCTGTATTATGCAGCAGTCATCTGTGTGTATATAAGTGCTTGGTATTTTATGCTGGAGATACACGTCTTTGCAAAATCATAAAAAAAATAATTTTCGTTGACTAAAGGAGACCTTATGATGTACATGTAGCAGATCACAAAATAATTATATGAGTCACACTGACGGTCTATTTTGACAAGGTTTGAAAACTTTTTGTTGAAAAGTAGCAGGAAAACAACAGATTTTCACAAGTCGATTTTACACCTCAGTTACTTAAATCGCTGTCTTTTAATTGCTATTGCTTTTATTTATTTATTGCTTTTTATTCACTCCTCAGATATAAATAATCATGTATGTATTAGAAACTTTACACTTAAAGTGTAAACTATGTACCTGTATAGTGATGACTGGTGTAAATTTCTCCCGACTTGTTTCTCTCTGAAATTAAAACAGCAAATTCTGGTGTGATGGACTTTTGAGAGATGGAAGCAGTGGTGGCAACCATAAGGTGAGTGATTAAACAGTGTGTGTCCATGGCTGATCTTTTGTTAAACAGCTAATTTATAGTAAGATTCACTAATTGATAATGTAGTAAATACACTTTAGAATCATATTTGTACAGCTTTAGGAAGGTTTATATTCCAATAAATATACATAAATGTATATAATAAATGTACATATTGTTATTGTATTTTGATCAAAGTGCAATAGTTAGAAAAATTCCACATTTTGATTAAAAATAATTTGCAAGACACTGAGCACAAGGTAGAAAGCACAGTGAGTAAAAAGCCAAACTCATGCCATGCTGTACTTGCATTGTCATTGATTTCTTGTTTTGAATGGCACGCAGCGAAGAGGTGAAAGGTGTTTATGGTAATTTGATAAACAAACAGTGCCACAAATAATTAGCTCCACTGGGAAAAGTAAATTGTAAAGTGAACATTTAAACAAAACGACCAATTAAAGTTACACATAAAAAGAATGGTTCTCCAGGTATGATAGCATTAATGATGGTAGATGTTGTTTATCTTGCTTATCGTTTGAAATGAGTCTCACTGCACCTGGATTTTAAATATCCAAAATGTCGTGCCATACTTTTAGTTTTGACAACAAAACTAAAATGTAGATTGTTCCTGAATTTCCTATATTAACATCCTGACACTGTCTCTGGTTTTCCTTGCTTGTTTGCCCTCTACATTCCATATATGGTAATTTCCTGTTCCCCCTCCCCTCTGCTGTCTCTGCCGTCAATTAACCATAATCACATCCACCTGTTGTCTCTCTTTACAAGCAGGTCTGCCAGGCTCTTGTCCCTGCCTCAGTTTTAACCCAACATCAGTGCGTAGTTCTCAACATGCTCAGAAAAAAAAAATGTAAATTTCATGTAGCAGCAGCTGTGAAATCAGAGTCAGGAATTTGACTCCCACTTCTAGTGGCTCTCAACTTACTCACGCAACATAACAGTGACACACAAGCATGAATGAAGCTGGACAAAGATCACTACAACATGTCACTGAGGTGAAGTAGCTCGTGGCACTAATTCTGGATTATGTCTCTAGAAAGCTTTGCCCCAGAACCACAGAAGTCATTATATAACTCAACAGGCTTCACTGTCCTTAAGAGTGCAATCAGTGTCAAACATGTCTATGGGCATGATTACAGGTGCCGACGGCCTCCACTCACAAACGAAAATGCAATGTTTTTCCCTTTCGGCTTGGAGTGTAGCAATGACTGAAATGCCATAAACTGATTCCTTTGAGAAACATTCAGTGACTAAAATAACCTTTCTAAATAATGATTCACCAGTTGAGAACAGATGTTTTCGTCTTAGGTGCAGCAGTTTTGTATAAAACCCAAACACTTATGCAGAAGCTGAGCTGTTCTTCTTCACATTGCCTCCTGTATTTAAGTTAAAGACCTATTTAAATATTTACATGAACGCCTGCCTCGCGATTAAATGAAAAGGACTCAATGTTTAATAGTACAGTTGTGTGTGGTTACAATCTGTGGGAGCTCTAAGCATTGAGGCAGAGCACACCACTGTAATATTCAACACGACTGGCGCACGGTAAAGTGATTCACGAGGAGTGCTAAAATTCATCCATGTCAAACTACGCGCTCTCCGCTGTAAAACCGAGTAATGTTTTCTGCAGGTTTTTAATCGGTGCAGATCAGTACATTCATTAAAGGGGGAGACTAATGAGATCTGATGCCTTTTAGAGTGAGTCCCCCCCTACATTTCACTTGATGGTTTGAGCCATGGATTTCTGGGTAGCGTTTCTTAAGAGGGATGATGTCTGCCAGCATGTTTTGAGGTTTAAACTGAGCTCTGCATAATCTGCACCTGCATCCATCCTACTGAGTATTTTCCCTCAAGATGATATTTATTTAACTCCAAATGTGTGTTACTATGTTTCTGTGTTTCAGGGCATCTGCTTAAGAAGGAATTACTGCCATAAAAATCCATGAACATGCAGAGTGTTTTTTCACGAATAAAAAGAAATAACTATTTCGCATTTGTGAACTTTGTATCTTCCAAAAAAGTGAATGCAATATAGTTTACATCACTATAAAGATAATACATGTACACTACTATGTAAGTTGCACATAAAGACACATAACGTTTCTCCTTGAATCCATTAAAATGGAACAAATTTCATGAAGATATGTCTCTACTCATTGTATAATATACTATTTTCATTGGATATTCTAAGGAATCTTTCCTATATAGAGCAAAGTATAAATCCTGCTTAAGGGATTTACTATATAAGCCAAATTGACCAACATATCATCAACATACAGTGTTTGGAAGCCTTCGTTACATTTATCGTTCTGTATTTTTCTCAGTGTTGGAGTCAAGTTCACACCCCATTATCACAAGCTGTCCTGAAAACTGTTTTGTTGTGGTTGTTTAAACACAGGCTTAAATGTCCTGTTCTGGTGGTGAAAAGTGTTTTACCACACAGGCGTCTCAACGAGATTTTCCTGTGAGGAAACATTTGTTATGTAAGCTCAGATCAGGGAGTGTTAGCTGCATGTAAAACTATCATGGTTCGTGGTAGTAGGCTGTATTATTAGTATTATTAGTTAGTTTATTATTAGTTTGTTTGTAGACTCAAAGTCAG
>OMLM01009485.1:0-11902 GCA_900302695.1 Helostoma temminkii
ATCTGTTGAACCCCCAGGTTCCTCCTTCATGTACTGGTCACATTTCTACCTGTGTAGGTGTAAACCTTCTATTTCCAACTGTTTCAACTGGTTCAGAATAAAGTCCGTTACACAATCACACTGATTTCAAGCTGTAACACAACTGGGGTGTGATGGTGATTTCTTTTTATCTTTCCTCATGAACAAATTCGCCAAGATGCCATTACTTTGTATGTACTGTCACAGAGAGCAGAGGTCATTTCTAATTGTATTATACATCTTATATATAAGAAATACACTTATTTGCCTTGTTGCCAAGAGTTAGAGTAGATAGTTTGCTGCCACTCTCATGTTTGTGTGCTATAGACTTAGCTTAGCATTAATATATGAAACAAGGAAACAGCTAATTGGCTCTGAATGGTAATAAAATTCCCCTTTGAGCTGTCTGATGATGCATTGTTGATATAAAAATATAGATTAGACTGTTTAATGAAGACAAATAAAGGTCTTTTGCTCCTTTAACGAGACAAAACACAGGACGATTGCGACTTCGCTTTAAGCACAACAAAGTGTGTAGGTGTAATGCTAAATAGGACAGCTGGCATTATACAGCATGGCGTGTTATTTTCAGCCTTATTTGAATTAATGTCATGACCATTCAGAGATGAATAAGCAATGAATGGAGGAACAGGGAAATAAGGATGTTGCTATGAGGAAGCATTTAGAGGCTAATTGTTAGTAATGTTACTGAAAAGTTTGCTGGTACATTAATGTGAACCTAACCCTAGCCTCCTAACCCTTATCCAATCACGTTTGATCCCACCCTAACTAATTACCATACTCCAATATTATGCAGTGGATGACCTTTGACCTTTACCTGTGTCACTCAATCAATAACTTGTTTTTTGCGTTTCAGCAACCTCTACCAATCAGTGCAGTCCTTTAAAAATACCCATGAGGCACCTGTAGAGTAGTCTGACTGAGGACAGCATTTCCATGGCAACTACATCACTACCAGAATAGCTCTTTCTTTCACTCTGTCTCTCACTCTCTCCGTCCTCTCATTCCACCTCCCACTATCTCTGTTTTCTAGCTTCTTTTTGTCTGTTCATGTTTAATATTTCTCCTCTTTTCCAGTTTCTCTGCCCACTCCTTTCCTTCATCTTTCCACCTCTCCCTGTCCTTCCATCCTCCCTTCTCAGTTGCATACTCCTACCTTTTTTCCAGCCTCCTTCTTTCCTATTCCCTCCACCTCCTCTTCTCTGTTTTGCAGTCACATTGTACGAGTGACGATATTTATAGCCTCAGTATGATCCTCCTCGCGTCTCTTTTCATCTCGTCTCCTTTCCCTATAATGTAAACAATGATAGATGAAAGTGAGATGTTGCATTTCTTCCATATTAGATTTTGTAAATGTTGAAGCAGTTTTAGTCAAACCTTGTGGACTGCACGTCTGTTACTGTACATGCTGTTTCACACAGTGTTTACATATTTAACTTATGTGCTACACAGTTTGTACTCATTCACCACAACTGGTTTCACCACAGTTACTCGTGACAGTATAACAGATAGATGAATTAGAATGCTACACAATGAACTGCTCACACTAGATAAAGGGAACCCTGTTATACAAACACTTGGAAAATACAGTTAGTATATTAAATATTTGCATATTTGAAGTGAAAATTGGTGTTTCAGTCAATGGGAAGACAATCAGGTGTGGGAGGCCCTGTCCTGATTCTGGGCCTTAAAAGTCCCATACTGACAACACTGCTTTCCAGAAGACAGAGAAACATGTTCACATGGCTGGTATAATTTTTATGTTATATATTTATATATAATATGTCGTTATATATTTGCTTTGAATTGAACCTGAACCTTGACTTATATACATTCAATTCAATTCAATTCAACTTTATTTGTATAGCGCCAAATCACAACAAAAGTCATCTCAAGGCACTTTACAATGTAAGGTTTAAGACCTTACAATACAACTAAATAAGGAAAACCCAACAAATCCCACTTTGAGCAGCACTAGGCAACAGTGGAGATTCAATGCAGCAAGGAATGCTTAGATTTGTACAGTGATAAACAATGTACAAGTTACTGGTTAAAAATCACTTTCATTGTGAATCAGTTGGGATGGATAGTTTTTTATATTTACACTGTGGACCAATGAAATTCCATCTGATTGGCAGTGACCAGCTGGCTCTTTCAGAGATTTTGCATTGTTTAGTTTGGTAACAGGGATGTAATGAAAACACATAAGAATCACAGCTACATGGACAAAAGTATTTGGCAACACACAGAGGGAGGTATGGGGCTGTTTTTCAGGGTTTGGGCTGGACACCTTATCTCCAGTGAAGGCCAGTCTTAATGCTTCAGCACACCAAGATATTTTGGACAATGCTATGCTTTCATGTAAGCAAGGACTATAAAGACATGTTTTGATTAGTCTGGTGTAGAAGAATTTGAATGGCCCACGCAGAGCCCTGACCTCAACCCCACTGAGCACCTTTGGGATGAGCTGGAATGGAGATTGCGAATCAGGCCTTCTCGTCCAACGTCAGTGTCTGACCTCATAATGCTCTACAGGCTGAATGGGCATAAATCCCTTCAGAAACACTGCAGTCTTGTGGAAAGTTTTCAAGAGGAGCAGAAGCTGTTATAACTGAAAAAGTAGGACCAACTCCATATTAAAGTATATATGGTGTAATGCTCAGGTGGCCCAATACATTTGTCCATGTAGTGTATGAAGCTACTGACTGGCTGACTTATTGCACAGGGTGTGGGTGGTAAACAGGGTGTGAGCATAATGCAGCCAACTTATTAAATGTGGATATGGCCCAAACTTTATCACAAACTAGTGGAAACATGATTTTAATTTAATTTAATTTTTTTTTTTAAATTAGGTTTTTAATATCTTCTGAAAGGCTAGAGACATTTCTGCAAATATCTTCTAAATGTAAAACAAATGTTATCGGAGGTGCACTTAATAATTCACTTAATCAAAAAATAATAATGACAGAAAAAAGACACTGACATTGACAAAGGTAACATGACGGCAGTGTTTTCTAGGAGAACTGTCACTTTTTTTTAAGATGGACATTTTGCTTTAACAAATTATGCTAAATGGTTTGTAGTCATGTTGTGTTTGTAGTATGTTTACATGTATCAAATTACTGATGGGGACCAGTCTATACGTCTTTGAGCAGTTAGAAACTTGAGGCACCGTATGGGGAGGAGACATGACAGAGTAAGACAAACTCCACTGTAGCCTCTATGTGTCTGTCTGCCTCCACTGGTTTCTATTGAGTCTATTTTTAGCCCCAACAGACTGATCACGTGGCAGGAGGAGGACGTCAATAATGTTGTTGTTGGTGGGAGAGAGAGAGAGCGAGAGAGAGAGAGAGAGAGAGAGAGAGAGAGCGCTAATATGGAGGGGTGAAACGACAGTGGGTGAGACACGTCCCTCTTCTTAAATTAATAAAATTCATGTGAAATTATGGCGCACACGAGCTCTACGGGTTGACACACAGAGCCTCGGCGGAAAACAGACCCGCGAGGAAACGAGCTCTGCGCTGTTACTCGTTCCAGGAGGACCCGCCGACTTCCACCGTAACGTTACCGTGAGCTTTACGGGAGTGAGAGGGTGTCTGCGGGCGGGCGTGCGTGTGTGCGTGACGGTCCACTAAGGAGATACAAGAGCTACCGACAGCTAGTTAAAGGTTTGTCGAAGAATGCTTGCAGAGTGAGAGGTGGAACTGTGTGCTCGCTAAGCCTTTGCTTGCATTACTAGTGGAACTTGCAGTTAACACACTAGCTAACTTGCAAACAGTTACCATAGTGCTGTAGCTAGCTAAAGGACACGAAATGACACTTAACTAATACAACAGCTTAGTAGCTACCAAAAAGCTAATATGACAGCTATTATCTGCTTTCTGCTTTCAGTGGCCGGTGTACAAATAGTTAGTGACCAGGAGTTAACTTATTAGCTAGCAGCTAACGAGGGTACAACAACTGACAGGCAGAAGTTAACCAGCCACCAGCAACTGGACAGCCTAAAGCTAACAGAGGACATTAATGAACCCAATGCAGTGGAGCCAGCGTTTACTTGTCATTGGCTGTTACATCCAACCATATAACCTTGTAACACAACGGCCGCTATTAGTAGATCTCATTCTCTGTAGGCTTGTAAGATGGCAGTAACTAATTATAGTGTTGTAGCTATCAACTACATTTCAGTAGTCACCTCACTGGGTTTACTTCAGTGCTAGTTGCCATTAAACAGAGAAGCGATGTGCCTGTCAAACAAGTCCAAACAGCAAAACTGGCTTTATTCTGAAGACAATAAAACCAGGAGACTGTAGTTTTCCTTATATAAGTGCTCATGTCTTCTATCCACCACAGGAGGTGGATAAAAATCTGCCTATTAGAAATTGAATTGGAAATGTGCATTGACAGTCTGACATAAACAGGTTTAACAACTGCAATTAGAGTATAATACCTTCACTTATACAGTAGTAAGGAAATGTAATGGAATTTCCTGGTTTCCTGCCTTAATTGTGATCATCAAATGTGATCTGATCTTCACAAAGAGTCAGAGTCACAAACATCAAAAAACAATATTTATGAGCTGATAAAGCACAGACATGACCTTTCAGGTCTTTATCGAACGCATCCATTTAACATTCAGAGTGATGGAGAAAAAGTATCAGTAATTTTTTTAAGAACTGGTTAAACAACAACAATAACCTCCAGCAAGCTCTTCCTGTAGCTGTGGATTAGACTTGTACAGCGTGTCGGAGGAAATTTCGGACCATTCTTCCTCACGGAACTGCTTCAGCTCAGACTTATTCTCAAGATGTCTGGTGTAAACAGCTCTCCTGAGGTCATTCCACAGCATCTATACGGTTGAGTTCTGGGCTCCTTAAGAAAGGAAGTTTTTGTGAATCCATTCAGTGGTAGATTTACATTGATGTTTCATTGTGATGCTGCATCACCCAGCTTCATCTTGCAGACAGCCACCCTGACAATATCATGTAAAATAACTTTATAAACTTGATAAACTTCACAATGGCAAGCTCCAGAGTCCAGAGGCAGCAAAGCAGCCCCAGATATTCACGGTCCCTCCTAGAGGTTGTGTTTGACTTTCTCGTCATTCTGATGAACAGGCTCATAATTATATCATTGCCTTTCACCTTATTTCACTTTCTACATCGTGCCTTTAGAGTGATTTTGACTGGGCTCTCACTTCTATAGGAATCAGCCATAGTACCAAATCATCTTGATTTAACAACAGCTGTGGACAGTAAAAATATCTAAACTCTTTGATTTTATGCTGTAACCCACTCCAGCCAAAAGCAAATCAGCCATTCTTGATTGTAGGTGACTACTGTGAATAGCACACTGACACAGTTTGAGTGTTTGTTATAAGTCTAGGTAGCTCTAAACCACCATTCATTCTGTTTGTCTGATGGGACTGAGGTTTGTTAACAAATTAATCCAGTTGGCGTTCAGCGACATCAGAAGCCCAGTGTTGCCATTACTTTTTCCATCATCATTTTGTATGTTTAATGGGTGTGTTCAGTAGAGACCTGAAGGACGGCGACTGTTTTATCAGCTCAGAAATGTGCTTGTTGATATTTGTAACTTGGCGAAGACACATTTCATTACTTTTTTGAGCACCTGAAAGTGGCTGGATTAGCAAGCTAAAATTCTTCAGTAGAGGACTGACGTTGCTGTACGCAGGGTTGCGGCTGTCAATCTGAGCGGCAGACATGCAACAGTCAGCACCTGCCATTGTGTATTCAAATGGAAGACAAAACTTTATTAGGTACACCAACAGTGTAATGCATGTGATAATTCTACTATATGTTTACTATTAAACAAAAAATAAGGTTTGAACCAAACTGGCTTCAAAGTCAAAATCAAAATCAATCTGAATCAAACGTCAGATTCAGAGAATCATTACACCAATAGAAGGATATTATTTTTCAAGAACTTCTCTGTGTGTGTCTCTTAAAGAAATTAATTGGATACATTTTGTGCACTGCTGAATAAACCCATGACCTGAGGAGTTGGTAGAGACCAAATACAGAGCTCAAAGGGTGAATATTTGTTATTTATATAAATAATATGTGTTATTATTTATCAAGTAACCATAAACAACACTCAAATGATCTGATGGAATGACACATTAGTTTTTTTGTTGTTTGACTTTCTGTTGATAAACTCAGCATTACATATAATTTTACTCTGCCATCCTAATATCATCCCTGGAAGGACAGTTATTCTGGTTGTGTTGGAATATGTCTCCCTTCGCCTTGAGTCTGCTTTACAATAGAGACAGAGAGATGACTGAAGTCACACACGGTCATCGTTGAACAGGAGAGCGTGTATGTGTTCTCTGCCTGGCTCCCTCACATTTGCTGTTTGTTTTGGGAAGAGGTTTTCAGGTGAAGTGTTACCACGGCAGCCAGCTCCCCGGTTGCCAGGCAGCACTTCCTGCTGCTCTCCAGAATAGGAGGGTCCAGGTATTTTAGGAAATGATGGTGTGAAGAGGAGGAGGAGGGGGAGAGAAAGAGAGAGAGATTTTAAAATCTTAATGCTTTGGCCACACTCAGGTGGTATATGTTTCTGTTCTACACTGATCATTCACAGCATTAAAACCAATGCCAGGTGAAGTCAGTAGCTTTATTGTCTCATTACTATGTTACCTAACAAGAAAGGTATATTCAGCAGGAATTTAACAGGCAGTTCTAGTGTTGGAAGCAGGAGAAATGGGCCAGAGGATCTGAGGCACTTCCACAATGTGATGGCTAAAGCATCACATAAACAGAAGGTCTTGTGGATTGTTCTTGTTATGTGGTCAATCGGTCATGAAAGTGGTTCAAGGAAGGACAGTCTGTGACATGGTCATGGGCATCAAAGGTTCACTGATGCACGAAGAGAAAACAAACTTGTGTGGTCTAGTCCCACAGAACACCCACTGTAGAACATGTTGAAAAATGTAATGCAGGCCATGATGGGCTGCTGTCAGAACACACAGTCTGTTGCAGCTTGCTTTGTGTGTGTCTGTGCAGCCGTAGACTGTCAGATGGTTTTAATGCTGTGTATTGAAGTACACTTTGTCGTTCTCTTTTAGGTGTGTTTCAGTGCACATCATTGGGGTAATGGTGTAGCTGGTGAACAGGTTAGTTTGTCACAGCTAGTTAGCTCCATAACCTAAGTATACACACAGAAAGACAACACGCACACACCTACAGTGTGTCATCTCATTATCTAGGCTCTGACACTGTTACCATGGCACCCAGCCCAGTTGCTGTAGTGGCACAGACTTCCTGTGACTACTTTGGAGAGTTAGTGGGGTTGGATAAGAGCAGCAAAGACACATTTAAGTACTTACAGCACAGGTAGCCAAGCCTAGTCCTCGAGAGCCACTGTCCTGCTTGTTTTCCCACCATCCCTGCACTTGACTGGCTGAACACACCTGATCCGGGTAATCACCAGTGGGTAGGTCAGGGAAACGAACAAGACAATAGCTCTCGAGACCCAGAGCTGGCTACCACTGGTTTACAGTACAGTATCATTTTATTCATTCCATCCATTTAACGGCTATAGCCACTTTTCTTTAGGAGGGTGGGGTAGGGTGCGGTGCACCACGGGCAGTGTTCCAATCAGTCATTGGGATGACACACAGAGACAGACAGTCTTTCAGACTAACATTCCCACTTATGAATAGTTAAGATTCACCAGTTATCCTAATGTGCTTGTCTGTGAAGGGGTGAGGCAAGACACCCTTTTTATGGGTGTGTCAGACTGGGACACACACTGAAGTCTGCCGCATGCTTATCCCTGAAGATGCCACAAAACCTAGCACGTACACTTCTGCAATTAACTTCCCACAGGGCCTGCTACGTGCCTCTTTTTTTTAAAAACTCTTTGTCACGCTAGCACACTGCTCCTTGTGGGTGATTAGCTCACTGGTCAGAACCCTCAACCCAACCACTTCCTTTTAGCAATTTTGCAAATACAAAAATTACTCAAACAAAATAGCTGTTGGCTATCAACAGCCAACAGCTAGTAGCCTACTTGTGTCAAGTAGTAGCCAGACTATTCTTCTTGTCGTCTGAAATTAGTCTACAGTCTGCTAAATCTGTGTGCTGTGTTTATATGTATATGTAGACGTAATGCAGTTATTAATACTGAGCTAAAAGTTTATATAGTTGCATGTTGTGGTATACACAATATATATTTAGTTTACTGTATGTCTTTTGCCTTTGGTACATTTTGATTGATTTGGGCTTTTATAAAAGGATAAGATGTGAAAGTTGAAATGTGAAGTTGCTGATTGTCAAGTAATCCTGTTAAACTTGCTAACTGAGGAAAGAATATTTTCAGAATAATGGAGATGTGTTGGAGTTTTACAGTGCCGTGGACATGCTATGTGTGGTTGAAACTGTTTTAGATTTTTCTTGTCTGAAGCTACTGGCCAGAAATAGTGGGACAGGGAGAGATGGCTCTGATCAGACAGACCTGCTGGTGCTGCTGTGTCTCTGCTTGTGTGTTTGTGTGGTGTGAAGTGCAGTTGGAATCAGAGCTAAACATGTTGCTTTAAATCACATTACATCTAATTAGCCTGAGCCTCAGCTGAGACACACACACACACGCGCACACACACACACACACACAGACAAAGCCCCTGTGACATTCATTCAAGTCAATTATTGAAGATGCTGGAGAGTGTGACGTCTCTGTGTAACCTGTTCTTCCCTCTCTCCCCCTCGTGCTTTTGCTTTCATACTTGATTACACTCTGTGTCAATGCAGGACCAGTAGGTGGCGACAGAAGACCAGGGAGCCACATTGATCAGTGCAGCCTGTTTCCTTAGCAGGGTATAATTTATTTTTCAAAAACAATATTGGATCCGTATGCAACACACAGAGAAATCATTCAGTAATATAGACCAGCAAGGTACAAAGTTAGGTAGTGATTTCCATTCTGCAGTTATTAGTAAAAACAAAACAAAATTAACAGCAGGTAAACATGTTTATTCAGATTTAGGACTAAAAGCTCAAACCCACATGAAAAGTTAACATGGTACAAAGTAACAAAACAAAAATTATAAATAAAAACTGAAATAAGGAAAATAAGCAATCAAGAAGTTAATAATTTTGACAAGTGGTAAGACCTTTGTTTGTAGTTAACATCCAAACCTTAGAATAATTTCACACAAATCTACTGTTATTAACAATAGAAACAAAGTTCATGTAAATGCAGTAGATGGCACAAGTAGGTGAAAAGAGTTGCTGCTTTGGGTTCTCTTTTACAACAGCCACTAATGATCCAAGTCTGTTTAATGTGTGTGGGTAATCGATCGATCGATCAGATCTGTGCAGAATTGATAAATGGTGATTGTTTCACTCTGCCTGCTGTTTAGAGCCGAGCTTGTTGTGACGTTACCCAGTCGTGAGCATCAGTGACCTCATGAGACGAAGGCGCCTGCAGTTAATGCAGCCTGGCCTGCAGTTAATCTCAGAGCATGATGGGAAATTCCTGACTCTTACCTGATCTAACAGCTAAAGTTTTATTGAGATAACAGATAAATGCTGTGTGGTCAATGGGGCTTTTATCAGTCTAAGGGGTGGAATACATTCAGCTTATTTTGTAGTTTACAATATGAATAATGCATATTTAATAGGTTAAATATCATGAAGCTGACAAAACATAACAAGGAGGACTTTTATTTTATTTAGTGGCTGCTTTAGCTTCAAATTTTCAAATGTGAATTAATTTGCTAATACTAATAATACAGCGGATACCTGAACCAAACATAGAAATCATGTTTGGTTTGGGGTAGGGTTTGGTCACGTAGGTCAAACTTTAGGTTAAACGTAATTGCACTTAAATAAATAAGCCGAAATGTTTCATTTGTAAATACAACTGCAGTCGGGGTTGTATTTTGAAGTACGTGAATCCATGCTTTGTCTTAAGTCTCATTCAGAGTATTTAAAATGGTGATGTGAATATGTTGCCTCCATAAAAACCAAATCAAATATCAAGTTTAGGGTTCAGACAGATAAATACATGATATGAAACATGAACATGACACAGATAGTCTGCCAGCTATGATTAAAACTACAAGTATTGGAGACTGGGTACAAGCTGAATAGACTGGTCTAAAGTGTCAATGACAATATTTTCTGTGTTGCAGAAAAGCCAACATAGAGAAGAGAGTCTGATTCGTCTGTCCTCCAACACATGGCTGACACAGAGGGGCCACGTTAAAGCACACATACACACAGCGGAAGGGCTGAGGAGAGCAGTCCATATTCAACCTTCATGAATTCATCACACACCTCAGGTAAGTCTCCATCAGCTTCTCTGTCTCAAACAGCTGGTGTTGTTAATGCTGATGTAACAGCAGTTAGACAGGTGCTCTTTTGGTTTGTGCTGACTGGTCAGTGCTTAATGGGTGTGATAGGCATCATCTGTAGTTTGTTGTCTTTGCATTTATCTGAAGATACTGGCATCTTATGGTGATTGGAGGCAGTGTGGAAAAGTTGAGGGCTGCAGCAGCTGTTGATGAAACAAGCAGGATCAAGTCCAGTCTAAAGTAGCACACACTTTGGTTCACTTTTTGTTGAAAGAAGAGCTAATTTCTTTGATGTTTTTTTTATCCATTAAATTAACATTGAATAGATCAAAAAACACAGTATAGATTTTGCTAATGTATGTGAATATAACCTTCATGGCTGGAAACATTCTTTTAATGGAAAATCTACATAGATGTACATCATCGGCAAACACAGGGTCCAGCATTGTTTCTTAATGCAAGTTGATCAATCCAAACTAACTGATCATTCAATCACCTTTTGCAATTGTGTTAGTCGGAACTCATGAGCAAAGTGGAACGGTGAGAATTTGCGCTCCTCACTCATGGACCTGGCCGTCTGCTCCACTCCCCCACTCCAAGCCCACCAGGCTCCTCCTCTCAGTGCTCAGCTCAAATTGCATTGCACTTCACTCAAACTACACCCATATACACCAATAAAAAGAAACAAACCTTCACATGGCTTAAACCATAGCCTTACATCCGAAACAAATAAAGCTTGAGGGTAAAGTTGATTTTGAGAATAGGCTGATCGTAGTGAGCGAGAGGGATAGTAGACCTGCATGAGCATGTTAAGGCAAGAAATATGTGCTAGCTCCCTCTGCGCTGCACTCGCATACTCTGATAGTTAAATATCTGGAGCCTGATTTTTTTTTTTTTTTTGTCACACTTAACCCTTATCTGAGTAAATACAAAATGCGGTTTTAAAATAATGATTTCATTATTAAGGGAAAAAAAGCTGTCCAAACCTGCCTGGTGCTATGTGAAAAACTAATTGCCACCTAAACCTAATAACTGGTTGTACCACCCTTGGCAGCAACAACTGCTATTAAGTGTTTGAAATAACTGGCAATGAGTCTGTCACATCTCTGTGGGGGAATTTTGACCAACTCTTCCGCGTAGAATTGTTTTGTTTCAGTCACATTGGAAGGCTTTCAATCATGAACAGTCTGTTTAAGGTCATTGCACCTCAATCTCAGTCGAATTCAAGTCCAGACTTTGACTAGGCTCTAATCAGAATAGAAAAAAGAATGGGAGCACCCGGTGCAAAACTCAGCAAGAGGGCAGATACATTATATTGTCTTGTTTAAGAAACAGGTTTAAAGTTTCCTTTCCTATTGAACAGGTCTGTACCATGTTCTTTTATTAAACAAACTAAATAGCCTTATGTTATTTATCTTATTTACACAATGGCATGTCATTTCTGTCTCTACATGGTTCCACATTTACAATTATGGTGGAGTTCCACCCAGATGTGCACACACACACACACACACACACACACACACACACACACACACACACACA
>OMLM01009485.1:11922-36824 GCA_900302695.1 Helostoma temminkii
AACAATGGCACACACACACACACACACACACACACACACACACGCACACACACACACACACACACACACACACACAGACAGACATGCGTGCACACACAGGTGAGCACACTCCCACTACCAGACAGAGAGTGCTCAATGAAAAATAAGTCTGTGTGCTGGCCTATTCTTTTCATAAGTTTTGCTGGTGGTGGGCTGGGCTGATGTGCAGGCTGTAGCAACAACAACTGCCCAGTCTCACTGGGTTATGACAGAAGACCTGTATGTAATCCAGAAACATAAAAAACATGAAATGAACTAGAACACCTGAGAGCCAACACACCTTGTACTATTTTAAATTCATTTCTTACAAGAGGAAGCATGAAGCATAATGTGTGGCCGTTTTTTGTTTGTTTGTTTGTTTGTTTAGGAATAATTAAAAAGTTCAGTTTCTGGGACTGGGAGTTATTTGAATGGAGTGCTTATTCTGCATGTGTGGAGGCTAAGTAGGGCCTTAGAATATCCTGTGTATATCCTCACATAATATCCACACTAACCAAATAAACATAGAATGTAGGCAGTTTTTTTTTTTTTTTTTTTTACACTATTAAATATGCACGTCTCCAACTGTGAATGGCATTGCGTATGCAGGTGGCACAGCAGCGATAACTCAATCATAATTAAAATATTCAGTGTGATATGGTGATCCTATAATAGGAGTATTATTTAACTGCTTTGCTGCAAACAAACAAGTTGCTGCTCACGGATTCACAGTTAACACAGTGAAATCATCAAATTAAAATCATACTTTGTTATTAAGATGTAAAATAAGATAAGAGAAGATAACATAAGATAAGAGAAGAGAAGATGGCCTCCTAATGATCCCCAAGGGGAAAATCACTTGTTACAGCAACAGAATGAAAAACACAAGAATATAATAATGATAGTATTAATAGGACAGTACGCCTTAAGCGTTCTGTCTTGCCTTTTTGCCACAGCCTCCAGACTGTCCAGTTCCAGTCCTACTACAGATTTTGCCTTCTTGATCAGCTTGTTCAGTCAGTTGCCCTCACCATCCGTGATGTCAACTCACCAGCACAAAGCTGCAAAGAACAGAGCACTTGCCGCTATTGACTGACATTTTCAGTAGCCTGTTGCACACGTCAAAGGAACAAAGTCTCCTGAGGGAGAACAGTCTGCTCTGTCCTTACTTCTATAGGGCGTCTGTGATGTTTGACCAGTCCAGTTGTTGGGTTTGTCGTGGGGGTTCCTCAGTGTCTCACTTTAAACTTGGAGAATCAGTCACCCTCCTGTTAGCTTCCTTAACACATATGTATAATGTTTGTATAATGTATAATGTCACTCTTCTTGTGACAGATTAAATGTTGTGGTTGCACAGAATCAAGACACCTTTGTGTCTACATAAGGTATTTTTTGATAACTTTGTCTCACACTGAGTGACTGTTTGACTGCCTGCCTGTAATTTGGTTGTTATGGATACAGATATAGAACATAATGTGCACGCTTGCACATATACTCACACAGACACACAGACAGCAGTGTGACTCCAGGGGTTGATGTGCCTCAAATAGAAACGCAGAGATGAGTCATCCGCTGAGCTGCTGCAGTACAAACACACACACAAGGACACCGACACACACGTACACACCTTTAGCAGATGTGTCTAGTATGTTAGACCATTGAGATGTCAGACATGTTGCCTGGCCAGTGCAGACTCTCTGTTTTCTGTTGCTGCCAAAGTAATTTTAAGGATGACGTAAGATAACAAAGCACATCTTTAATAAATAATCATAGTGCTGGATAATAGAAAAGCAATGCAGCAGGTGAAGTCAATGCAAAACACTGCAGGATATTCTAAATGAGTTTTTCTCCTCAATTTGTGTGTTTAGTGCATGTTCTTGTGATTCATATTGAGGCAGCATTAAATCCACTTGAGGACAAACAGAACCGCTTACACAGGGGTGAGGATGAGGGTGATGAAGAGGTGGTATGATGAAGGTGATGATGGAATGATTCAGACAAATATTATCTTTCCTGGAAAGGAAACTGTTGTAGCAGCAGCAGCAACAATCAGCCCAGAGATGGAAAGCTGGAAAGCTGACAAATACAGGGGAGTCAAAATGATCCACCTTAGTAAACAAATCTGAATTTTCCTGAGCTGATATATTGGAGCCATTTAACGTTTTTTTATCTGTTAGTCAGTTGGTTACATAAAGACCGATTCTTTCTGATTCTTTGTTTTATGTTATCCATACACCCTGTTTCAGACATCCATTTACAATGTGTTAAAAGATTGGAACCCAGTCCTACACTAGGACTGAGCTGCTGAATGGAACAAACAAATCCTATAAATAGCACCCAGCACTGAATTAATAATATCCAAGTGAGCAGTGCAGCTGGTTAAAAAATATCTCTGTGATATTTCCCAGGTGCAGTCCACCTGTAAACGGCCCCTGTTGGATAAAAACTGCATATAAAAGTAGATGATTTCTTGGCTGGACACGAGATACATTCCAGTCCAAACTAAATGCAAATGCATATGAAAACTGGTGGAGAACCTGCACCTGCAGTAACTATTCAGAGCCTGTTTGCCACCATGAGAGAACACTGGCTTTAGTTCTTTATTGCCAATAAGACACAAGCTTTAATTACTTAAATTTGAATTACTTTTTCTGGTAGACAGATAGACTTCCACTCTTTAGGCTATGCTGAACGAACCTGCTGCTTGGCTCATTGGATCAGTTCCCAGCAAAGTGTAATATATAGTTTGTAGACTACATATACAAGATGTTTGCTTTCCTGATAATGCAACGAGGATCAAGGCCATTTGGTTCTTAACTCACTGTAAATCCTGTAGTTCTTTATATAGGCATTTGAACATTGAGAGCATTAATTATTTACCATATGCCATGTATATAAAGTTGCCAGTTTGTATGTTAGGGTTACATGGTATGACAGTATGGCGTTGCTTAATGCTAACATGCTAGAGTTTCATTAAGGTCAGTGGGTCTAAAATGGAAAAGCGTTCTTAGGAGAGATTTCTTCTTTAACCTTACAGATTCTGACATTCACCAGTATTTTCTTATTTGGGATTTGTTCTTAGGTAAGAAGAAAGACCACACACACTTGGCATGTTTGTGCATCATATTATTATCATTATATTACTTTAAAAGCATTATGGTTTTTAAATATATACCCAATAAACACTACGCTAATGCTTCACTTCAAATCGTGGGTCATCACCATGAAAGGTGATGTTCCACAACACCACCACAGCATCCTGACCCAGTCCTGGTACCAGACAGCTGACTTGCTCAGCTCAGATGACTCTGGGTAAACCTGTCCACACCAGAGAAGCTTTTTTTTCCCAACTTCATCAGTTGTATATAATATTTTATATGCACTGCTGACACTATTAAATATGAGGCTTGTTTGCTTTTCACCTGGTGCGCCATTGTCTGTGCTTCACAACTCCGGTGAGCCCTTCACTCTCCGTCTCTCACGTCTCTTCTCGTTTCTGTGTGAGACTTCTGTGTGTTGCACATTGCTCTGCAGATTCATGCCCTTTTCTGGGCACCATCTGGGTGTTTCCCTATGCTAAATACGAACAATTAGAACATGCTTTCTATTTAAGAAGATCTCCGATCCAACAAGATAAGAATGAAGTTATGAATAAAAACACGTCACAAATCTTCCACTGTTCTCAAGTCATTATCCATTAGTGTATAGGCTGATGATGATCAGCATCATATCAGCATCCTCATGTGTTGTCTGCTCACCATTTAAGAGGGTTTCCCTGCCACTATGTCGGGCAGTGTTGCTATTTTAGCATGTTATTATTGTTTCCTTATTTGCAATAAAACCATGTACAGCTGAAGTTGATGAGAACCTTTGTTGTCAAATTTCAGATATTTTAAACTCGACCAAGGTGGTGATGACTGACTGACGTTGTCATCCATTGAGTCACACTAGCATAGCCACAAGTTGTATCATACAGTACATAGTATGTAGTACCGCCCACACAGTTTGATTGACAGGTGAGCCCTGGGAAATGCAGAGCAGAAACATGACAGCGCTTAAAGAATGAAACTTCCCCATCCCCCCCATCACCTCCTCCACCCCACCCCAGAGCTGTAGGCTTATAGCTTTCCCTCTCTCTGGTCTATTTTTATCTGTGGCTCCTCCTCCTCCCTGGCAAGCTATTTTCAGCTGTAGTCACTCCATCAAACCCCCCCATCTTCTGTGTTAGTAAATGCCTCTTCTCTTCTCTTCTCTTCTCTTCTCTTCTCTTCTCTTCTCTTCTCTGAATTTACCAACAACCATATAAAGGAATTAATTTAAATTAAATGGGACACTGAGTGAATGTTCCTCCTTGCTGATATTCTTTCACTAAAATGAAATGAGCTGCTGTTGACTTTATCTTTATTCATCTAACTTCATTTCCACCCAGTGATCTACTTTCATTCTCTCCTGCTCACCCTCCTCCCTCTGTCTCTTCTCTCTCTCTCTCTCTCGCTCTCTCTTTCGACATTCATTCAGCAGCTCAAACAGCGTCACAGACACTCCCGTGTACACACAAACAAACACGCCAGTGACTATTAGTGAATATTAGCTGTCTGACCAGCAGCTTTTTCTGCTCGCCTGTCCTGCCTTGTTTGAGCGCGGCATAAGAGGACGACGTTTGATCCCTTGATGTTGATTTTTCTGGGAGGATTCTAACTCGCTGCTCATCTTCTTCAGCCCAGCCTTCCTCTCCTCGCATTTCCTCATTTTTTTCACTGTTCGCTCCCTCCTTCCATTTCCCTCTCCCTGTCATTCTCTCAGCGCTTCGTTCTAATTTTGGAAGCATGGAACCTCGGGGAGCGCTCTCCCAAAGCTATTTACGTCCTTGCCTCTCCTCCTCTCCTTCCTCCTCCTCTCCTCTCCCTTTCGTCAAACAGGAGGAGAACAGCATGAGAATCCTTTGATGCACCAGAGTAGAGGAATTCGGCTTTTCCTCATCTCTGTATTTTTCTTGTGTTCTTAGCTGCAAGAAGCCGCGAAGAGGCTGCAGCAGCTCTTCTCTTGAACCGATTCTTTCCATCACTTCTCGGCTGAAGGAAATACTCTATTTTACTGGCAAGAAACCAGATTCCACTGATGCTCCCCCGTTTTGTTTTTGAATGATTAATGGTTTGGTGGTTGGTAAAGACTCTGAGAGGCTTTTGTGCACAATAGGAAGCAAGTGTTTTTCTTCCTTTTACAGCAGGGACTGTTGCATCCCAAAACATGCCAGCCACTGTGTCTGTCTCATGAGCTGGCTAAGTGGATCAGGACTCCCAGTGGTGAAGATTAACTGATCAGAAAGTCGTATTTCAGATCAGTAGCTAGCTTGGTTCTTGTGAAGGATTTTGTCAGCGACCGGTCTTCACAGCACAAACTTTACAGCCAGAGACAGCAGAAGCTCCAAATGAAACTGGAGGCTGGAGCCTAACCAGACCGTTTGTGCTGGATTACACAATAAAGGCACAGAGTTTTTTCTCTGGAAATTTTAATGGAAACATTCAGTTTAAAGTTAATATAACAGGAAATGCACAGAAAACACTTGGTACTTTGAAAATTTCAAACAGGCACTCATTTTCAGGTTTCCCCCTTGTGCTTGACAAGTTGAAACCTAAGCGAAGTCATGCCTTTATCTCGGAAGAGCAACTGACTGGTGTTTTTTGACATTTTTTTTTTTTGACATCATATTGGCATGCTGTTACATCCCACGGTGTCAGGACTGTGCGCCATGTTGCAGACC
Organism: Helostoma temminkii; assembly: GCA_900302695.1. Lineage (NCBI taxonomy): Eukaryota > Metazoa > Chordata > Actinopteri > Anabantiformes > Helostomatidae > Helostoma > Helostoma temminkii. The sequence goes on from OMLM01009485.1 coordinate 17,702, forward strand.
ATCTATGAGACGGAATCCTGTTTTTCCTCTACCAGCACAGACAGCCACCACCAGCCTCTGGAGCTCCTGAGTGGCAGCAGGGGCTCCAGCACTGCCATGGCCACTGCCGGTGAGTCATATCTGAGAAAGGAGATGTGGGATGGGGGTGGCATTTATAATGTCTGTCAGTAAGTTTTTTTTTTTTTTTGTGGGAACTTTCCTGCTGAACTTTTTCAACACAAAGGAGTGTTTATGTGTATCACAGAAGCTGTCAGTGGATATGTTATGTTTAAGTGCCAGCAGATGGTTATAGGCTCTGTGTGTGTGTGTTTGTATGTGTGGGAGCTCAGAGCAGTTGTTGATAGAACAGGATTGAGGTTTTCAAACTCTATGTCTCCATATAGCTGCACAGAAAGAGACTTGCAGCAAAGATAAGTGATATATGCGAGATGAAAGGGACAACTGCATGCTGGTGTTCAAAAACAGGCATTTTCTTAATGTAGTTTGGCGAAGCATCAAAATAAATATAAATAAATATTTTTTAAGGTTGAGCTATTACTATTTTTGTGATTTTTCTTTTTGTAATAAGAATCAGAATGTCCCACCCAAATGGGAGCTACACATTTTGCGAGCCTCACCTTAAGTGTCATGGTCATGTTCACCTGTTTGAGCACACAAATAATATTGAGAATATCAGGGCTTTCATTAAAACACACTGCTGCTAAAAGAGCAATAATATCTGCTGTCTAGGATTAGCTACAGTTTAGTCTGAAGTACTACATCGCTGCCAACATGAGGTGAGCTGGGTTTGGAGTGTGCCTTGATACCAACCTCTGTTGCCAGCAGGTTAGATGAGACAAACAGGATGCATTTACTCTAATCTTCTTTGCCCAGTTACAGTGTTGGCTCACTGGAGAACCCAGGTCAGTGTATATGTGTGTTTGTGTGTGTGTGTGTTGAGACTTCACAGGCTTCACAGCTTTTATTGGGTTGCCTTTCTCTTTCAGTGATGTTCATCAAAGATTGTATGAACCTGGTGTCTATTTGCATGCAATAACGTTTTTAAAAAATGGCTGAACTATAAATTGGAAAAGTGATTTGTAATTGCCACTTCTACAGGGAGTCTGGGAATATACGTGTTTACCAATGTGTAGGTGTAAACATCATCAATGTCATTGTTCACTTTCTTGCAAAGTTTGTGTATGTTTGGAGGTGGTGTGGAAATCCATAACTGATCGTGGATTTTGGGCTCCTACTGTCCACCCACCCTCTCAGGTTAGCTGCCACAGCTAGCACTAGTGTGAATGTTCGTTTGGAGGTAGCTGTGTCTGTGAGAAGGTGTTTTTTTCACTGTGAAGAAAACTGTTATTTGTTTTCCTAAAGATAAAACCATAAAACAACTCTGGATACAGTTAAAGGCCAGCAACAGACTTGAACAATGACTTTATGCTCTCACAACCAGCTGGTTCTCACAGGAAGAGGTCAGGATGGTCACGACGAAGTGAGACACAGGACTTCAAAGGAGCATTTTTTAGTCTCAAGGCCAGAGGAACTGTTGCATAAATAGACATTATTACATGGATTTGCACTTTTATTTTAATCATAACATCATGTATCAATAGAAGCCCAAAATATATTTTAAACCCTAAAGAATATGGCCTCTTTAATGTTAAGATAATGGCAGACAAAACAGCACCTATGACCTATGATGAATGGCAGATATATAGCTTGTTTGAGCTTAATACGGTTGTATGCAGCATTGCATTTTGCATATGTGTTAATTTCCAACGCTCCAAATCAATTCAGGCTTTGTGATGGCGTCATGTTGCATAAGCAACCGCATGGTTAACATCAAGTATATCCCCTGACTAAGTTGCTTATCATCCTCTGTATATATTTGTATATGTATAGATGACAAACACTTGTCTAATAACTTGCCTCTTTGGCGTTATGCTCCTGTCCACACAAAAAATGTAGGCACAATATTAGTCTTGTTTAATGTCTTGTTTAGTCTTGTTTAGCCAGTAAATTCTACCTAGTGTTCAGAGACCTAACAAAAAAACATTAAAGCTGCAGAATGTAAAAACAGCAGTCAGCAGTCAGCTACAATAAGTAGCTAAAATGCAGCATTCATCTGAAAGGAAGTACAGTTTGTTGGCTCACTATATGTGAGCTCCTTCACAGAACCAGTCAAAGTATAGTTAAAATGAAAATACTGATCAGTGCTGTTTTTTATGTTCATATATGTGCAATTAATTGAAGCAGATTTTGTGAAAGGACGTTAAGCCTGGTGCAACATGACAGCTTCGTGCTGGATGACCTACAGTCTGCCAGCCCATAATTCTCCTGACCTCCCCCTTGGTTGCTATAACAACACTACACATGTGACTCCTCTCTGTCTCTAAGCTTCTAATTTATCTAAAGTACACACAGCTATTATACTATTTTTGCCTCTTCTCTGTCTTTTCCTTTCCCTTTCTCTCTTGCTCTCCTGGCTGGTCTGTTTTGCAGGGCTGACATCATAGTGACTATTTTCTTTTAGCAACGCAGAACGAACAAGACAGGGAGAGAGAGAGAGAGAAGAGAAAAGAGGAATATTAGTTTCCAGAAATACCTTGCGGCAGTAGCAGAGATGTGAAGTAGGAGTACCAAAAAACTGAGAAAAGGGAGATGGAGACAGAAAGTGATTTAAGATGGATTTTATAATACTCATCCCTGTCTTCTGCCCATAGGTCTATATGAACCATGTATGTTTTCATATTTATAAGCAAGAAATCTTAGCCAGCACTTGTACCAGTGTAGCATCACTGGTTATGGATTCTGATCGGATCACAGCAGCTTTAAAGCAGGCGCATACCGTAGCACTGCTGTCAAATACAGAAGTTGACAATTTCCATGTGGTGGGTTGCACTACGGAGCTGGTACATTCCAGTGGTCCATTATCCGGTGAGTAGTCTTCGAGTACCTCGCAGTGGTAGATTCTTTACTGAAACTGCTCAGACATAGTGTGTCACACTTATCAGCTTCATTTATAGTTCAGCTATGTGCAGCATCATCTTTACCAGACATGGGTTAAAACGGCAGTTAAAAAATTTTCTCTAGAGCTCTAATCTGACATGGATAATTTCATTTACAAAAAAAGGGTGGGGGGGTTTCGATCAACGCGAAGCTAGACCTGACCTAGACACACTTGAGGATTTTTAGACCCTCTGAAACAGAAAGAGAGGACAAATGTAGCGTTCACAGTTTTCACTCTCTCTTGCATCAAAGCATGCACAGTATACTTGGCTCCTTTCAGTGTCATTTATGTATTAGACAACTTGGCACAAAGACCAGATTCAAGACCCTACTTGACCCGACCTTGCTTGGGTGCCTAGTTGGGTTTCTATTCTGCAGACCCGAGTGAACCGGTGAAGAACTGCAGTTAGGACATCTTAATGGTTTGCTTGAATAAAGCAATCACAACTGGTGATTTGCATCACTTAATGTTTTTGTTTTGTCTGACCAGCAGTCAAAAACTAACAGAGTTTCCATTTCTTGTAGTAAATGATGAAGAAAACCAACAAGTCACAAGATTGTGACTTGTGTTGAATGGTCCCCACAGGCTGATCTGTTTTACCTCTGGTGAGCTGACTTTTCCTCTGATTGTTTTGAATGAAACGTTGACAAGCATTAGATAGAAAACTATGAAACTGGGTCCAGACATCTAACTTAAACATGGATACAAATCTTTGGGCTGCAAACGGCGCTGTAGAGGGCCCATCCTGACACCTGCACACATCACAGATGCCATAGCGGACACGTAGACACATAAAGGAGGAAGTGACCTTAAGAAGAAATGCTTTGTGGAGCATTACTGAAGTCACCTAAGCCTGACAGCTATTCTGGACTCATTGCTCCATTTATAATAAACACTTATGTCTTCTGTCATGTTAACACTGAGGTGCAATCATTAGTCTGTGTACATTTCTTCTATATTCACAAACTGGACAGACAGTCTGTCTTTCATTCTTTTTTTTAACTACCTCCTTCCTAGTGCATGAATTACAGCTGTAGTGAGTCGGATGCCAATATGATCGACTGAAACGTTGCCTGGGCCCCGCCTTTTGGTCAGACTGTACGTTAGTGTGCGTGTGTGTATTTACCAGACTATAAATGTCTTCAGTTTGACGTCAGACGCTGGTTGCTGTGGAATGCTGCTCTCTTGCCAAACAGACTGTTGTACACACACTCACAGACTGGTCTCTCACATACGCGCGCGCACACACACACAGGGACAGTGTGTGCGGTGTAGTGGAAGGGAAGACACGTGCGTCACAGCGAAACGGCAGAATATTTGTTTAGGTAATTTAGATGCAAGTGGCCGCACACACATGCCCACACATATACACAGACACATGCCTCGTTTATCATCAGCTCACAGTTTTTTGGCTTTTACCAACTTTCTCGCAGCAGACTCAGTGCCTCAGAAAATCTGAACCTGGGCTGCTTATTTGACTCAATCTGTTTGTGCAACATGATTTTGTCAAGAAATGAACAAAGCTTTCACCAACTATAACAATACATTTGAATAAATAATTGCTGTAGGTACAGTATTTGTTGCTTGTGTCATTGTCTGAGGTCAAAAGTCAGAGGGCATGTTGGCATTAAAGGCTGTAGAGATTTGAAATGGTGAAAGCGTTCCTTCTCTAACTAGTCACAATCCTGCAGGAGAAGGCTAATAAGCTTGGCCTTATTGTGGCTGTTGGCTTTTGGTTAGTTTAGAACCCACGTGGCATGCAAAAGAAGAAGTTGAGCCACAGGGCAGGACCTGACCAATCAGATTGCCTGCATATAGAAAGGTCAAAGGTGAGACTACACAGTAAGTACGTCCTAATTAAATTTCCTCCCTGGTTTCTTCCAGGAAGTAGCCTGATCCAATAGCAAGGGTTCAGCCATGGCCAAGAGAGCAGAGTTAAATCACAGGTCAGGGTCAGGCTTTCTGTTTCTGTTTCTCTCATTGTCTATTTGCTGTGTCATTCTGCCAAACACTGCCTTGACCTGTTGCCTCTGAACTTTTTGGCTTTCTGTGCCAAGAGTCGTCTTAAAGAAATGGTCCAAAAAGCATAGAAACTCTCTGTCTCACTATCCGCTAAGCTGATCGGGAGTTTGTGTGCTGCTGAGTCTTAGCATTGTAACCATTAACTAACTAAATTATACAGAAAGTTTGTTTCCATCCACCAGTTTCTATGCGCATTTAGAATTTGACCATAAAAAAGCATGACTGTTCTCAAACAGTTCTCGACTCATTAAAAACAAAATGCCACAAAGTGCTATGAAAACAGACCTTGTAAGTACATCATGACATCCATAAAGCATGTGACTAACACCGGAGAGATGAAAAATTACAGTGGAGGAAAGCATCCGGTTTCGTGGTTACATTTTCTTCCAACTGGACCATTAGCACCAACAGTTATTTATTGTCTTTGTACTAGCAAAAACAAAAAAGTGCATGTATGAAAATGGAAAACATCTGCGCTGTGGATCCTGTGATACTGATATAAAGTACAGTCACACTCAAAGTGTGTAGTCAGCAAATACAACCACTTGACCTCCAGCAGCTGGTTGCGCCAACTGTTCCTAAATTAGCCCAGTTTTCAAATACTGTTTATTGACTTAGTGGAGTTTAACACATGACCAAATTTAAAGGGGCTGCCTCACACAAAGTAGTTCCTATGTAGTGATTAGGGGTCACTAAATATATGTAGTGGAATCAGACCGTGACCTGTGCATTAAATATATAAATTTATTAAAATCCATTATTGACCTAGATCTTTCAAAAGAAAGCAAAATATTACTGCCTCAGCTGGTCTAGGTGGAGCTGTTTTTAATTGCTTAATACTGTATGCAGTTGACTCCTTTACACCAGTGAATATGTCTAAAGGTAATTCTGGGCCATGATCATCTGAAGTTTAGACATATTGAGAGAGACAAACATGTCTGTTTGGTAAAAGGGCTGACAAGACACAAACATCTGCAACTTGACAATTGGGTAAATCTTTAACTATGCTTTGTAATGTATCACATGTTATCTATTCCATCTATTCACTAATTGTATATGTTTAAAGCTGGTTGGGTTTTGACAAGTACTTAGATCTCAGTACTTGCTGATACAAAGTACTGATGCATGCACTTAATAATATTGCAGTTGTAGCATTTTTTTTATTATAAAAACTGCAATTACCAGAAAAGTGCAGTAGCACCAAACACTGTAATCAGATGTTGTTCACTTTCTGACTGTGACAAAATAAAATACACATCAGGAGTCTATTGCTCACGCTCAAAGATTATACACCCGCTATGGCTTGGTTGGTGTAGGAGCCCCGAAATTGTTTTGCTTGCAATTTGATTCTCTCAAAGTCATGTATCTTTAGGAAAATGGTGTGATGATGGCTGGGAATGACGTACCTGAGCTCCAGCAGCTGAGGAGGCTGTGACACAATAAGTCAGAGCTTCTGTTATTTGGTTGTCTGTGGACATTTTCTCTCTCTTATCCAGTGTCTGATGCAGTGGTGCTAGCTGCTGTCTCCGCTGCTGGCATTAGCAAACTTGTACTGTATGATATGCTAACACTTATCTTAAAATATGCAGTTTTCCTCAGAAGCTTTGAGAAGTGTTTAGTCCATTTTCTCCAAAGCAGCAGAGAGAGTAGAAGTGGAGCGTTGTGTGTCTGGCTTTTTGCTACCTTATAGATTTCTGTGTTCTCTATGGATATTTATGCTTTTTACTATGGGATATGTTCTCAAATTAACACTAAACAAACACAAATGGATCTAATATCTGCCATTTAAGTAATAAATCTACATTAGTCCCAATTAATTAGTTTGTATGTCTGGGTACATTCAGTCAGCCAGCTACATGCATACCAGAAGCATAATTTAATGTTTTATTCTGAAAATTAGGGGTGGGGCAACTCGTCAATGTAATTGACTTAATCGATTATGAAAATACGCTGATTTATGTAATTTATGCATCACACATAGAAAGTAAGATGGTTGTGTAATGACAGCATAGAGTCCGGTGAGTAATGAGCGGAAAAAAAAAAACGCAAACACCACACAGACCAAACAACATGGTGCTCTGCGAGCTCTGCAAATTAGAAATCATAACAGCAGTACCACCACCATGCAGGTGTTGGACGGAGACCTTCGTAATTTTTGATGCACAATCTCCGTCTGCTGGTGGGAGCGTGCTCACCTGTGTATGCGTGCCCACGCACTCTATTTGTGTGTATCTGTGTTTGCATTGGAGCAGGACTTCGCTGTGCGCAATAACAAGCGACCATGTGTAGAAATGCCATCGTGTAAATAGATAAATAACATCAGGTTATTTAGTTTGTTTAATAGAAGAACAAGGTATAGACGTGCTCTATTGTAAAACTTGAATTACTTCTGGTGTGATCTGGCACTATATAGACCATACAATTACATTAAAGGCTTGCCGTGCAGTGGTATCGGGTGCCGTATCAGAGAAGTTTTATGAGTATGAGTATGAGTACATGAGGGTGGTATCGCATACTGGTATCGGCATCGGACTTCCCTAGTTTACATTATTTATTGTGCCTTATCGATCATATTTGGATCATATTTTCTTGATTATTGTTTTGCTGGACAATTACTATGTTAATTTTTTACGACTGGATTCTGGAAAACATGGTTTATTGTGATTTAATGGATTATATCAATGTTTTTATGATTGTTTTATATTGTGGATAATTTGAATGGCTTTTGTTGATGTGGACCCCCCAACGTAACTGGTGGGGTTCCTAGCAAATAAACAAATGTAGCTGGATACTGAATAGTATTAGTGGATTAAAAAAGCACAATATTTCTGTCTTAACTGTAGTGTGTAGTATCAGGTATATTTAAGTAAGGTACATCAAAATAGCACTTGAGTGCAGTATGTGTGTTTATTTACCTATACCATTGCTACATACTGCATTTACACTCTTGAACTGACAAGTGCAACTGTTGTGTACTAACACATACTAAAACAAGCGATGGAATACAATGAAAATGTCTCATCTTAATCTTGAGAAATCTAATTTTAATAACATAAAGCTTGAATATTTTAATATTTGACATAGCATAAAAATAGCATTACATTTAGACATAAACAAAACAAATACCCGCAGCACCTTTATGATGTCTGGTTATGGCCTCTGCTTACTGTTAATGTAGCTGATTGGTCTTTGATTTGGTAGTTACTGGTGTTTCCAAGATTTCATTTCCATCTACAGTCTTGAAAAGGTGATGAGTTTTTCTGTACCATATTTTTAATTTCCACTAGCTAAAATGTCAGCTAAGGCCACTCTGGAGCCTGGAGCAGGAAATCAATATTAATCGGTTATACTGATTAGCCCAAGTGGCTGCCACAAATCCAGATCAGTACAAGATGGTGCATTCGTCACTGACACAATTACAGTTTTAACATTTCTTATTGTATGATGCTATTTCTGTAAAGCAGAAGTGCACTAGGTGTTTCTATACAGTAGCTTCTCTGTTCATTTGTCTTTACTAATTCACTTCAATTCACTTTAGTTCAGTTCAGTTCAGTTCAACTTTTTAATATACGTGTACATGTATATACACGTAGAGCCAAATTGCACCAGAAGTCACTTCACACCTCACAATGTAAAGTTTAAGACCTTACAGAATTTAACACTACAACTATATGGAATTACATAGAAGAAACAACAGATCGTACTTGAGAAGCACTAAGAGACAGTGGACAGGAAAAACTTTCTTGAAGGGAAGAAACCTCCAGTAGAACCAGGCTAAGGGTGGGCGGTCATCTGCCTCGACCGGTTGGGGTTAATATGTATATATTAATATGTGTGCGGTATGTTAACATATTCTGCAATATTCTTTATACTAGGCATGTTAAATACTCTAGGCTAATGGCAAGGTAACACTAGGGCAAATCAATGTCAGTGATAGGCTAATTCTTGTACCTATTTTTAGGCAGCAGAACGTTGTGTTCCTCATTTTCTTACAACACTATCACACACAGCTCATCTGAATGAAACGGGAGCTGCCTCTGTCTCTCTGTGTGTATGCAATAAATGATGTAATAGTCTGCTCTGACGCTGACAACATTTTCCAGACTAATCAATCACTCATCTCTCTCTCTCTCTCTCTCTCTCTCTCTCTCTCTCTCGTTCTCTGTCCTGCAGTGGTGGAGGTGAAGAGCAGCCTCCCGTCAGGCATGCAGAGCCCACTAGGAACAACAAGCGAGCAGAGAGGTGGAGGAGGAGAAGGTGGTGAGTAGGGAGTCCTCTAAGACACCTTGAGGGTGGGGAGAGGAGGTTTGGTTTTTCCAAAATCTAGTCCATTGATTTTACACATTGCAGTCTGTTTACACGTGTTGGAGAGTGAAAAGTATATATATGAAAATAGAAACACATTAGTTTACCAGACCTTTGCAGACTGCTATGAGTTGTTGCTGGTGGCTACTAGTTATAGGCTACACTAGCCACTACTAGCATAACACAGCCAATCTGATGCTGTACAGTCTAAATGCTTACTGTATTTCCATTCATCACAGCATGATGGACAGTTTCAGTGGAAATGGCTTTGCTAGAGGTGGAAAAACAAGAAGACTACTGAGTCTTTCTTAAGCTTCAGATGACCAATCACAGTTCTTTTCATCTCTGTGCGGTATCTCCTTTTCTATAGAAATACAAAGTATTGGGTTCATTTTTGAGAAGCCTCACATTAGCTATGCTTTAGATATGGTGTAGAACAGATTCAGCTTTACACACAAACTTCCTCATACAAATGACAAGTTGAATTTATAAGCGGCTCTATTTCAGTCGTTCATCTTTTTGTTGGACAAAAAACATATGCTTCTGCTATTTAATCCAACAGTTTAGACAGGCAGCATAACAGCTCATGTTTTGCTCTCGCTGTTTGGCTGTAAATATGACTTGAATGTTTAGCTTTCAAGTCTCTTCTCCTATTTTGTTTTATATATGTATTTGTCTGTAATTGATACCAAAATGTGGGTGACCTAAATTCACTGATGTGCCTGAATGTGGACACACATGGAGCACGGAGGCCGCTGCTGACATGCTGATCTCACTGTGCTCCCCTGTTACTGTACAAACTCACTTAGTCTGGTATGACACATTTGCACATGGTGACTAATGTTACTGATGTGAACAAACTGTAGACAGACATTGATGAGTCAATTGGTTGTTTAATTGTCTTTTTTTATATACAGGAATAGTGTTTCTGTGCTAGGGCTGAAACTATTCCTCAAGTAACTTCAATGACTTGATTACTAGATGCGCTTGATGTTAATTCTTTCCCTCTGAACTTAATGTAATCAATAAATGTTTATACGATCCACTGGATCAAGTTGGGAAAGATTAAAACTTTAAGTCCTCTAAAACCAAACTAACAGCAAATTTTTATTTAGAAAATGTCCAGATTGCAAAGTAGACTGAGCTCAAGGTAATTAACATTACCATTTAAAATATGTATTATTATTAATATTATTATTGAAAATATGATATTCATACCCCAGAAGGTAGTATGCACAACATTTTACTTTTCACTAAATAGACAATATTACTATGCGCAATTTAAGATATTGACCTTTTTTTTAAAAAGCAAAGCAATCAGTTGTTTATTTCAAGAGACTTGTCTTGTTTTCTCCTTTGTGTATTTACTGCTGCTGTTTATCAAAGCAAAATGATTTCTTATGAAATTATTCGATTAGTTGATGGAATTATTATAATTATTATAAAATACTGAGTTACTAAATAACTAACCTTAACACTTTTTGTATGTACAGTTTAACCAAGTGCAAAAACACGGATGTCTTCCTGAACTGTATTATGCCAGTCTCTATGGCAAAAGGTGATCAGAACAGCTATTCATAGTTTTAGCTTTTACTGCCATTGTGCTGATTAGGCTGTTTCAAGCATGTAAAGGCCTTTAGGGTTGTTGTGTGATGTGTTCCTCCCTGATAGATATCACAGGAGGTAGGCTTAGGTGTGAGCAGTCTTTTTGTGCCCAGGCATCGTTTCCAGTGGTCTGTCAGTGGTTTCACTGGTCTCTTGAGGTTTCATAATGGTTCATAGTAGGTATTTTTCGAAACTGTAGGCAGCTATTACCTTGGCTAACATAGAAGCTAGCAAGTACATAGTTTGAAGTCCTATTCTCAAAATAAATTTGCTGGTAAAGAAGACAAGTAAGAGATAAGGGGTGTTGCATGAAATATGAGGAGAAAAAAGCTGATCTGAACTTAAGAAAAACAAAATAAATGAAAATAAGTGCACATAGTTAGAAAGATCAATAAAGAAGAAATTAATAGTTTTCAAGATGATGTGAGTTAACCTCTTTTCCAGGAGGGAGTCAAGGAGAAAGCCCTGGAGGAGGTGGCCCAGTGGACTTGCGGACAGAGCACAGGGTGGCATCTCTGTCTGGCGGTGCAGCAGTGGTGGACACAACTCTGAGAGAGCAGCAGCTCCAGCAAGAGCTTGTCCTACTCAAACAGCAGCAGGAACTGCAGAAACAACTGCTGTTTGCAGAGTTCCAGAAAAAACATGAAGTGCTAACAAGACAACATGAAGTCCAGCTGCAGGAGCACCTGAAGGTAGCTGATCGACAGGACAGCACCTTTCAATTCAGACGCTCATCTCATCAATCAGTCATTCCAAGAATCATTCAGTAAAATGTTTGTGTGTGTGTGTGTGTGCCTGTGTGTGCGTGTGTAAGCAACACCAGGAGCTGCTGGCAGCAAAGCGGCAGCAGGAGTTAGAGCAGAAGAGGAAACTGGAACAACAAAGACATGAAGAGCAGGAGAAACAGAGACTGGAGCAACAACTGCTGCTGCTGAGAAACAAAGAGAAAGGCAAAGAGAGTCGGTTACACCATTACAATGCTATATACAGTGTAGATTGCTTGTATGCAAGTTGGTCTGTTGTGATTACCATCTGTGTGCTTTTTGTTTTGGAAGGTGCCATTGCAAGCACAGAGGTGAAGCTGAAACTACAGGAGTTTCTTCTGAGCAAGAAAGAGCCTGGCCCTGGAGGACTGAATCATTCCTTCTCCCCAAAGTGCTGGTGAGTTAGGAAAAGTCAACATGTCCCTGGACAGATCACATGACTGTAACACAGTTTCTTAATTATTCTGGATAATGGTGTTTCCTTTTTGTTTGTAAGATGGATATAAGCTTGGGGAGTAATGGTTTTGACACAGAAATTGCAACACAAACAAACAGTCTCATGCTGTGGTTCCAGCAAGACAGAGCTGTGTTGTGAGGCAGTTAGGGACAGTACAGAGTGTAGGTGACCTGTGTTTTCTCGAGGCCTATACCAAACTGTGGATCTGGGGTTATTGTTCTAATAGTTATTTAGAATATGAACTGAAGAGACACGATTAGATACCTCCACTGGTTAACCTTTTGTTCAAGTGACCAAACACAGGGCACATACAGATGTGGACAAAATTGCTGGCACGCTACTGTTAAAGAAAGGAAAACTGACAGTGGTCACTGAAGCATTTTAAAAAAACAAACTAATGAACCTGGTCTGGACAAAAATGATGGTACCCCTAGAAAAGACTGAAAATAATTTGACCATTCGGACATGTTACACTAAAGTGTGTCCTGTAATGAGCATCACAGGTGTCAGTCTGCCTGTTTAGAGGGTGAAAAAGCTTTGCTGTGCTGTTTGGTTTCATGGTGTGTACCACATTGAACATGGACCACAGAAAACTAAGGAGATAGTTTTCTCAACAGATCAGAAAGAAAATTATAGACAAAAATGTTAAAGGTAAAAGCTATAAGACCATCTCCAAGCAGCGTGATGTGTATCCAACCTCCCTGGATGTGGCCGCGAGAGGAAAATTTATTGTAAATTGAATAGATGCATAATGCAAATGATAACCAGAACAACATCCAACGAGATAAGAGGTGAACTCCGAGGTCATTGTACATCAGTGTCAGATCGCAGCGTCAGTCAGTGTTTAACTTAATGGACTTAATGGAAGACGACTGAGGAGAACTCCACACAGAGCTTCTGGGAGAATGTCCTTTGAACAACTGAGACAAAACTGGAACTTTCTTTCTGGCATCAGCTCTATGTTCACAGATGCCAAAATGAAGCATACAAAGAAAAGAACACTGTACCTACTGTGAAACATGAAGGAGGCTCAGTTATGTTCTGGGACTGCTTTGCTGCATCTGACACAGGAATGAAGGAAACACCAAGAATGGCTAAGAACAAAACACTGGACTATTCGGAAGTGTCCTTTTATGATTCCTGATCTAAATCCCATTGAACATCTGTAGAAAGAGCTAAAACATGCAGTCTGGAGAATGCCAACTATTGTGTTTTTTTTCTTTCTTTCACAGAAGGGTAACAACAATTTTGTCCACGTCTGTATCTCCTGTCTGTTCCCGTACAATTGGAAATACACAATGTTGCAGACTGAGCTCAGGGCTATTATTTTTATATTACACATTTAAGATTTTTATCAGCAGTGACTGGGAAAGTTTCATTGATCAATTGAAGATGAAGCACAGAGTAAATTTTTCCACACTCCCATAAACAGAGAATAGCAGGACAGGCATTCTAGGAATGGTGGACAGCAACTAAAGGAAACAGAAGCACACAGAGCAGCTTTACTGCAGCATTACTTCACTTAATATTTTTTACCATATGACTGACTTTCTCTTTCTATTTGTGTCTCTGCAGGGGAGGCCAGCACACCTCCCTGGAGCAAAGCTCTCCTCCACAGAGTAACACCCCAGGAACACCTCCCTCCTACAAGTTGCCCCCACTGCTGGGGAATTATGAGGGCAAAGATGACTTCCCGCTCCGGAAGACGGGTAGGACACACAGACTGAGCCTGGGAGGCAGTGTGTGTCTGTTATATGATGATAGACTGTGTGTAGATGGAGTGTTGAGTGTATGTATCCATACATGTTTTATTGTTGACTGTTTTATTGGGATGACTGGATATAAGAGTGGCCACTGAATACATAAAACGCAAGATATACAAAAATGCCAAAATATGAAAGGAGAATAATAACATAAGATTAAAAGCTCTACCACATTGACATGCAGTTGCACTTACTTAGTTTGCACTTACAAATTAGGTGTATTGGCAAAATGTATTTTCAGCTTTAACAAACAAATCAAACAAGAACTATTTAAATAAACTAAACTAAATCAAACTAAAAAAGTGGATCCTCCAAATTCAACACAAAATACAATTTCTAATGACTACTGCAGTCTCAAAATTATTCAACCTCTCCATGAAAGGCATCTTCAGTACTCAGTAAAGTACCCTTTTTGCTGTTATGACCTGCTGCAGATGTGATACCATACCCAGCGTTCCTGAGGAGTCTGAGCTCATTAGCTCATTCCTCATGGTCAGTGGCCTTCAGGTCACTAATATGCTTGGTTTTGTGTGCTGTAACCACCTTCTTCAAATCCCACCAGAGATTTTCTATGGTGTTCAAGTCAGGTGTCTGTGACAGTCACTCTAGCATCCTACACGACTTCTTCTGCAGCTGAGCCTTGGTGGGCTATGAGGTACGTTTGGAATCACTGTCCTGCTGGATGTTCCAGTGATGCTTCTGCTCATCCTGATACTTGAATGATTCCATCTTGCCTTCAACACGCTGCAGGTTTCCAGTGCCAGAGGAAGCAAAGCAGCCCCTAGAGCATCACCAAGCCACCACCATGCTTTAATGTAGTTGTGTGTTTTTATTTTTCCATATGCTTCATTCTTCTTCCTCCAGAGATACTGCAGATCCATACGCCTGAAAGGTTTCACAGAAGTTCACAGAACAGAATTCCCACACTTCTTTGGCTTATTTATATGATTTTTGAGCAAGTTGTAGCTGACTTTTCTTGGGTCCTGGCATGGAAACCTTCAGCGTCAGTGCCTGTTGCCACTAACTCTTGCTGCAGGTGTTTTTATTCTCCACCTGCCTCATCATAAATCTAGTTGCACCCCTTGATAGCTTTCTTTTTCTGTCACATCCAGATAGTGTAGCTACTGTTCCTTTAACTTTCCTTGGACTTGTGAACTTTGCTTCCATGAGTGTCTCTACAAACATCTTTTTGTATCGATTTCCTTGTTTGTGGAAGTCAGTAATCTCTTCCCTTAACTTGACTTAGTCATGTTTCTATCATGGCACTAAACAAACCCCTATAGCCAGTTCAGTGTTTGATGTGTTTAAATAGCACACCTGTTTGCTTGAGACAAAACCTGCAAATTTGTGCTCCTGAGTGTAATCTGTGCAGATGGTTGAATAATTTTCAGTGCAAAATGTCAAGCGTTTGTTCTTGTCTCACTTATGTTCAGATCATCTTTTTAAATCACCTTTATTTTGATTAATTTGATCGAATAATTCAGGTTGAGCAGCTTTCTTCCCCGTCTCTCACTCACTGTCTCTCTATGTCTCTCATCCAGTCTCAGAGCCCAACCTGAAAGTGCGTTCACGGTTGAAGCAGAAGGTGGCAGAGAGACGAAGCTCTCCTCTTCTCCGCAGGAAGGATGGAACTGTCATCAGCACCTTTAAGAAGAGAGCCATAGAGATATCAGGTGAACACACACACACTTGTGCTGTACATGGCTAAACAACCAGAATGTCTTCAAACTTGCTTTAAACAAATTCTTCACTAACAGATGTCTCTTTATTTAAATTGAAGGCAAACTGTGTCTCTCTTTCTGTGTGTGTCCCTCCACTAGTCTCCTCTCTCTGCAATAGCGCTCCAGGTTCAGGTCCCAGCAGCCCCAACAGTTCCAATACTGCTATTGCCAATGGCAACACAGGATCAGTCCCCAACATACAAACTGAGGTACACACACACACACACACACAGATTTATTCTAAAATATGTCACATTCACTGACTCATGCCACGCATGTTGTAGAGCATTTATGTGTTGTTGCACAGAAGTGTAATTTCTAAGAAATGGCCTGCCTTATTAACGTGGCTAATGAGGCTTGTAAATGCTGGATCATAAGCATCTTAATTTATGTGCAGTATGTGTCTGGCTTTTTTTATGAGGGTTGAGATGTGAGGCAGAGTGTAAACATGAAGTTGAAACAGCTGCACACTTTAGGTAATTGGCAGCTGTGTTTGATGGAGATATTAGACTATTTCAATATAAACACAAGCAACCAAGTCCAAAGACTGCAGCTCTTGATAGAGGATTGGTTGGTTATTTGAGAGTGGTGACATGCTGGTGTTGCAATAAATACAAAAATGGTTACCATAGCGACCACAGTCAATCTACTGTATAGTGCATCAAATTCGCACTCTCAACTATAGTTGATTCTACAGAGCTATACACCTAAACTAATCAATCTTTCCTTGTCTCTGTCTGTCTGCAGCTAAGATCTCTCCATCAGACGCTGGGGGCCGATGGGACATTGAGTCCTCTGAGTCTGTATACCTCACCCTCCCTGCCCAACATTTCCCTGGGCCTCCCTACTAACACACACATCACGGTTGGTTAAACCAACACACACATTTAACTACACAAAAACACTTATGTGCAGACAAGCCTGTACTTTAACACATATGAACTTTAACTTAGCTTCTATAGGAAGACTAGTAATAATGTTTTTTCCCTAGTCACAGTAGAGAAAATGTAATTAGGATTTCTATTATCTCTGGGGCTCAGGATGTGATGAAGAATAAGCAAAGGGCTTTTTAAATTATGGTTGGCCTTAATGTCTTGCCTTAACAGGTAGAGCTACTATCAGTATAGTACACTCTGATATAATGTGCAAATATACCATCTTCAAGTCCTGAAGTGGGCTTTTTCTAAACTGTAACTGCACAAACTAGTGCAGTTAGTGACTTGGCCTTGGAAGTAATACTCAAGTGCTAGTTATGTTTTTAGGCTGGTTAGCTGATCGTGCAGCAACGTTTGCAGCTAATAGTAGATTAATAAACACAGTTTTGTTAATATCTTCACTTCTGTTCTTGTGTTGTTTTGCTAATGCTAAAAAAGAAACCTCTGTCAGATTTTGATTGCTAAGAGTTATTGTTACTCAAGTGCCACGCAAACTGTAATGTGGAGAAAATCAGTTTAACAGGCTGGCTAGTTACAGTTGCTTAGCTATGATTAGAAAATCCCTGTTCATTGGATGTGGTTTTAGCAAAAAATCAACTAGTGCTTTAGAACTTATTCCCTGACCCTGTAAATCTGTCAAGTGCACATGATACTGGTAAAGTAGCATCTTTCTTGCATGTAAATAATAACACTCCACAATATTCACAGAATGTATATTGGATATACTTGTTTACAGTATATGCTTTTGGAAGTTGCTCTGTATTTAAGTTTTAAAGCCATTTGTTCAGTGATGACTGACTGTAACTGGTTGTTACAATGTGCTTGTTACTTTGGCCAGTGCACCACTTTCCTCATGAGTTACTGTGCAATACTTGACTCTGTGATAACCTATGTTTATGCTTGCTCTCTTTTTAGGCCCCCCAGAAACTATCTACCCAGCAAGACGCCACACTGCGAGGTGGCGGTACTCTAACAGGGAAATTTCTCTCCACATCTTCCCTACCTGCAGGTAAGTTGAATACACAGAATATCTTTTAATTTGTTCATTGATAATGTGGGATGTGAAATGATATAATAATGTTACTTTGAAGGCGTGGGGCATGACGTGGAAACTCCTCCGCCCACCTCTCATTCAGCTCATTCCTCGTTATTGCAACATGTTCTACTGCTGGAGCAGGCTAGACAACAGACTGCTATGCTAGCTGGTAAACACACACACGAGCACACTGAAGTCCTATGTAGCATCACTGGCAGTGTCCACTCACAGTGTCCAAATCATTGTCTTTCTGCTATGACCTCAACCGTCTCAGTGCCTATGTACAGCCAGTCGCCGTTGGTTACAGCAGAGAGAGGCGTGTCAAGTGGCATGCGGGCGGTCAACAAGCTGCCTCGCCATCGACCGCTGGCTCGTACCCAGAGTGCACCCTTACCCCAGTCCCCACAGGCCCTGCAGCAGCTGGTGGTTCAGCAGCAACACCAGCATTTCCTGGAAAAACATTACAAGGTACACAAGTTTGTTCACACACACACAGTGTGTGCTTTTCACAGTGTTTTGAAAAATTTTTTGCCCCTCTCCTGATTTTTTTATTTTTATTGTTTGCATATTTGTCACACTTAAAAATTCTGATTATCAAACAAATTGTAATATTACAAGAAGATAACCTGAGTAAATACAAAATGCAGTTTTTATATGGTGATTTGATTTATTAAGGGAAAAAGCTTTTCAAACCTGCCTGGTCCTATGTGAAAAAGCTATTGCTCCTAAACCTAAAAACTGGTGGTGCCACAACAACTGCAATCAAGTGTCTTTCACATCACTATGGAGGAATTTTGACTACTTGTAGATGTACGAGTTCAGGTTAGTATACTAACTTTAGCTTGTGTGTGCAGATGCTATCAAAGGGATCAGACCTACCTAGGCCACCACCCACCCACCCAGAGGAGACAGAGGAGGAGCTCACAGAGACGAGTGACATGCAGGAGGATGACGGAGGGACAGGTCCTCACAGGTGTGGCATTTCTGACAACCACTCAATCTCATCAGTCAGTATCAATGACTGATTAAGGTTTATCTTTACCTATAGACAGTATGCAACTGCACCTTAACATTGATTCTAAGTATATGATATATATAATATATTTTGACCAATCAGGCTTCAGAAGGAGGGATCTGACGACAGCACGCCCTCCTCCGAACTACTTGGCGTGCACGTGAAGGCTGAGGAGGAGCGTGGGGGCATGCATGTGAAGGGGGAGAGTACAGAGAGCGAGCTGGATGAAGAAGAAGAGGACGAAGACGTCATCCAGCTGAGAGAGGGCAGTGAGGAGGAGAGAGGGAGCTACACGCAGGTTTGCACAAAGTTATTACACGTGAAAACTGAAAGTTCTAAATCCACTTCTAAATCATTTGGAACATGATGGGTGGGGCTGTTTCTGGGCTCATCTGTTACCTGATGTGTGGGTGCATCAGTTGATAAAACTTGAGAAGCACTGCTCCTCAGTCTAAAGTAAGTCCTAAACTCAGGATATTTTGGTTACACAGCATTATTCCAG
>OMLM01009488.1:0-16284 GCA_900302695.1 Helostoma temminkii
AGTCCTCACAAAGATAGCCAAACAACTACATCTCTCTCTCTCTCTCTCTCACACACACACACACACACACACACACAGAGCAGGATGGGATTATTTATGTGACTGGATAAGTGGGAAAAGGGTCCCAGAGGACAACGCCATGCATTCATTACACAAAACAACACCAGGGGTGTGTCTCTGCGATGAGCTGAGCTGTGCGCTCTCTGTGCTGACTGTGCTCCATGATGCTAATGTGAAGCTAGCGAGGGGAGGATGTGACGCTACAGGTGCACGATCAAGTCAGCAAGAGGTTTGAATCAAGTGTGATATCTTGATTATCATTCATTATTCAGTATTTATTACTGAATATTTAATTCTACGAAATAACAATAATTATTTAATTAGCGATGTCCAGCTCAAGTTGTTTCCCTCAATTTGAGTCCTTTCATAAGTGATACTTGCTGATAACGACGCCTTGTGATTCAAATAAACTCATAAGGTTCAGATTTGCTGTCAATTAGTGAACTGATGCGAAAACACATATGAGTAATATTCCTTGATAAACTTAAATGAACTTCTTATATGCACAGGTAAAATTGTGTGTGTGGTTATTACCTCCTCTACATTAGAGGCAGTCTTGGCTGAGGTCTCCATGAATATGAGCCCATGTTCTCTGGCAAATGCTTCACCTTCTTCTTTCTTCACCTCTCTCCTCGACTCCAGGTCACTAAAATCACAGATACACATAAAATGTAACACAGTGACATTTTCAGTCAGGATATAACTGGTAGTTATATCCTGAAGTGCAGTGATGGTACAATGTGCTACACTGATACTGAGCTCCCCACTGCTGCTACCCAACTATCAGCTCCATGTAAAATAAATGCTTATGTTAATTCATTACCAAATTCTACCATTGCTTCTACCTACTACTAATAACCATGTCAACTTGGAAGTTCTGATGAAGTATTTACACAATACAGAATCATTTTGTTGTGTGTTTGTAATTGTATGAACAACAGGACAATGTTGACGTAATATGGATCGTTTTCTTATGTAACAGTTATATAACCTCTGATACAGTGTGAGCCATCAGTTTCATCAATAGACAGCTGAGCTTTGCTGCAAAAGTGAACTTCCTCTTTTAGATCTGACAAGAGACTGTACTAGCAGGTGGCAGTTCACTGGGCACACTCAGTCTAATGCAGTCGAATGCAACAGTTCCGCAATAAATCCGTCAGTTTCCGTTCAAACCGATTTAGAGAGGCGTTGATTCAACTCGAAATTAATCCACTCTGCTCCGCCCAGCCCTCCCTTTGCCTGCTTTACCATGGCCTTCTACCCTCTGCTATACTCTGCCCATCCCTTTAGGTATTAGTCACCATCAAATTTTAATAAAAAAGAAGCTACAAAACTTAACTATCAAGCTGACAGAATTGAAATTCCTACTATAGTTGCCACACGGTTGCCATACAGCAGGGACCAATCATCACCCTGTAAGAAAAAAAGCTCTTACCTCTTGTTGCCAATAAGCATGATGACCATATTGGAGTTCGAATGCTGACGCGCGTCCTCTAACCAAGTCGTCAAGTGGTTGAAGGTGTCCCTTCTGTTGGTACAAACAGATTTCTGGTTTCACTCTGACAGCAGTGAGAAAACTGAAAACACTACAGATAAACCACTAGTTGAATCTCTTCTTCTCAGACACAGATTTTATTTTCACTTGTAAAATGGAGAATGATGTGGTTGGTACTTCCTCTTGTAATGTTTACAGCTATTAATATAGACACTAAGATCACATCTTGCCTTTCTTGGCAGATCTCAGCACTTGTGCAACTTGCTTCATGTGTAAATTTTTGCCTTTGACAAATGAGGATGTAAAAATGTTTGCATGCAATTTGTTTGTTTTTTTCAGTTTTTGCTTTTATTAGAGACTCAGGACTAAAAGAAACAAGCCAGATTCTGTTGGGGGATGTTGTGGTAATAGACTATGTGCAGCAACAGGATAGCAAGTTGGAGTGTGTTTTCTGCCATCTGCATTAGCTTAGTATTATCATAGCCTAGCATGTCTAACTTCACACTGTTGCTTAACAAAGATTGGCTTAATCTATGTTACCTTGTGATGTCATAGACTAGCAGTGCTCCCGCAGCTCCTCTGTAGTAAGACCTGGTGATGGATCGAAAGGACTCCTGACCAGCCTGCAGAAACATATACATATATTAATAAACAATAATTGAAACTTGAATAATTAACAGCCTGGATCCTGCATGAGTCTGGCTTTACAGGACTGCTCTTTCAGACCTACAGCACATTCTCCCACAAACCCTGGTTATCTATGAGTCCAGTCTAACTTTGTACATGTTCTCTAGCGGGCCTGATTCTGTAGCACATTCCAGCTCCAGGTTTTCAGTGAGCTGAGGAGAGGACAGGACAGAGCAGAGCCTGTAATTGGACACAATGGACACTTCTCTCTTTCTCTCCCCATTTATCTGTCACAATTCCTTTCTTTCTCTCTGCTCATGTGTCTAACCTCCCATTTACCCTATTTATGAGCAACACCAAATGTCACATTAGGTCTGGTGATACTTAGATTAAACCTGTAGCATCTTGCACAACAGCCTATCCAACTCCCCAGGTCAGCCTACATTCACCGCCTCGTCCATTATTAATCCTGCATTGTCTCATCTCAGCTCATCTGGACCATCTCATCCTTGCATCACTCATCTTTTTATTCCCTGGGCCTCCCCTCTTTCCATCATTCCTTTCACCCCCCTCTGCGCCACATCTATTCATCCTCTGTCTCTGTTTAACGTACAGTTAACAATGTGTCTGTGTTTTGCGCAGGCCAGAGTAGAAAATAAAACCACACTCTATCCGAGCAGCTGCAGCCACACACTCCTCTAACCTCAGCTGAAAGACCAGACAGTCAGTAAGTCAGTAAGACAGACAGGCGGGAACACAGTCAGTCGTTGAATCATTCAGTAACACAGAGGACCAGGCTGCCAGTTCGTCACCCAGGAACCCACTCTCCTGGTCAATGGAACAGTCATTCAGTCATTCAGAGGGCAGTCAAGCAGCCAGTAATGCTATTAGCGAATAAATGATAAATAAGGGTGAAAGAGAGAGAACGCTGTGTCTGTCTGCCATCTGGTATATGTATGTGCCTGCACACACACAGACACACACATATGGCATTTGCAGCCTACACAATGATTAAACTGGTTTTTGTAACCATTGTTGGTGGTGTATCACAAGTCCAATAAGCAATTTACAGTCATTATTGCCTCATCAAACATTTAACCATCTAATATTTCATATGTGCACATGATCATGTAGCTTGCTGGATTAAAAAACCCGCAGCAGTCGAGGTTCGAGAGGCAGGACGGGCATGACTGCAGCATTTTAATAGAGCTCTGATGCCATCTTCTGGTCATCTAGTTCACTACATGTGTGAGGACAACTGAACTGTGAAAAAACCACAACCATGTATATACAGTATGTAGCCTCAAGTTTCTGGAACACTGGCTGCTCATCTGCTCAGACAAAACCTCTTTACAGCAGTTGGCTGGGTCAAAAACACCCTCCATGAGGAGATATATGTGTCTCAAAGGCATAAGTCAAGACAAGACTTCAGAGTAGATACAGACATTGATGTCAGAATGGTTTCTGAAGGCTATTATCTACTTAAATTGAGTGAAATGCTGCAAAACATATTGAACCTGAAGTGAATCCAAATCTATTTAAAGTGACAATGTAATTTATGGTTATGTTAGTCTGTCCAATTACTTTTGAGGCATAAGAACTGGGGGTATTACAATGTCTCTAATTCCTAAGAACAGAGTATTGCATGATTATGACAACCGTTCCCTTTCTTCCATTTACTGTTCATCATTTTAAGAAAAATGCGTGATTACAATTATAAATCTTCTTGTCATCTTTTTATGATTAAATTGTAACTCTTAATTTCATGCAAAGAAACACCTCTTTAACACTTTAATCCTTTTCATATAACTTGTAATTTATCTCATTTGAAAAACAAAACAGAGACACTGGGTTATATGCACAAAAGTTACATTACCGTATCCCAGATCTGAAGTTTGATCTGTTTGCCATCTATAGTGATCATCCTTGCTCCAAATTCCACACCTGGACATACACACAAACACACGCACAAAAAAAACAAAAAAACAAAGTTAGACAATGTTATTCCAGCTTTATTTACTGCAAGAATTTGATTACTAATTATCTGCATTGGCAGATAAAATAATCTTTCTTAGTTAAATATGTTGAATACATATGTGGTATGTTTAAAAGCAGCAAAAATACAGGTGGTACCTCCTTCCACTGGTGTTGTCACACACTAATGAATTCTTGCATTAGTTTAGGGAATCAAAAATAAGGCCTGTGTGAGGTATAAGTTGACTATCCAAACTACTGTACCTTGATCCACATTCATTTGAAAGTTGCATTTCTGACACAACAGATCAAGTCATTCAAATATAAATGTTCAATAACTAAAGCCCAGTGTACAGTGTGCGGGCGGCACGCATGACTGAACAGAGATCACATTCCAGCATAAATCCCACCATGTACTAGGGGCCTTGAAGGATAAAGTTCTGGTGATCTCCATATCATCTAACTTGGACATTTGCATTCTCACATGCAGCTCATTCAGGTAATGTCTACAAGTTAAAGTGCACAACAACACCATGTCATGGACTACTCAAGTTTTAGCCACATTAAATGTTTCACATGCGTTTAGCTTGTGGTTGGGAGGCAGGAATGTTTACTGCTTTTCAAACCACAGGCCTAAATACATTTTTAGTGATGATGTTGCGCTGGATGTAGCTCTTACCGATGGTGAGATCGTGAACTGGCTGAAACCTCTTGTCTGTGAACTGTAGTAATAGACATGACTTGCCCACTCCTGAAAAACAAACACATTAGAGTCATTAGAGTCAAGTCCATCCACGCTGGAAGAGTGTTTATGTCGCACACACACAATTTTCAAAGGTGTCATATGCTCAGAACAAATCCCCACACACATTATCATTATAAAAGTCAATTACAAACTCCCACACAGAGACACTCTGAGGAACCTTGCAACAAGTTCCAACTGCACAACAATCAGTACTGTCTTGAATATGGGAATACTGGACTCATCATCTAGTCCAAACACCCTCAGCAGGGAGCTTCCACACCACCTCTCCAACCTAGCTCGAGTCAGCTCTGCTAACAGTTAGTGAGCTAACTGACCAGCTGGCTTCTTCTGATGCCTGATGCCCCTGTTGTTGTTTCCAAAGGCCACTGGTGAATCTGCTCATTATTAAAACTATTTTACACATGTCTTTAAATGGTGCAGGTCCACAAATAATCAGATGGACTAAAATGAAAATTAGTAAATCAGCTCAAAGCACTGCAGTGGTTTCAACCAATGCCACATAACTATATATACACACACACACACACACACACACACACACACACACACACACACATACTATATACATACTATATACATACTGAAAACCATGGAAACTGCATACTGAAAACCATAGAAAATATGACTGGATTCATGTGACAGTGGTGCAGGAGAATGATGTGTGAGCATTGTGTAGCTACGTTGAAGCTATGTTACGAAGCTAATGGTGTAGCTGGGCTATTTTGCAACCAGTCATTATGTAGTTAGGCTTAATTTTTTTGTGAATCTACCAAATCATATTAAAAGACAAGCAAACTGTCCCATCCCTGTTAATATTAGACTTGATCTTCTATGTAGATATGGATATTTAAGTTACTGGTTGACAGAACCATTTTTACTGCTTGTACTTGCAGGTTAAAGATCCTTGGGAAATCCACTGTACAAAAATGTGAATCTTTAGCAGTTTAAGCTAGCCCTGTCAGGTGTGTGGTACATTAGAATTTTTTAGTAGAAAGGCAGTGGACGATGGATCAAAAGTGATAAGCTGAGAACAGTTTGGTTCCAGCTTCCAGCTTCTCAATTATGAGAATTCACCATTATTCTCTATTTCTGTGTTGTAAATGCAAAATCTGACTCCTGGTTGGACTAGGATTAGAAAATAATAGCGTTAATTCTGGGAAATAGTTTTATAATACAAATTTTTGACCATTTGTCTAAAGTTAATTATTGATTCATTGAGGAAAAAGAGATTCAAAAGCTTAATAAGTTCCTTAACATAAGATTTGAAAATCCATAAAAGCTTTGGCTAAACTTGAGTTCAATTTGTAAAAAAGACTCTGAAGTACAATCAGCCATCACCTACAGAAGGACTATAGCAAGCAGCAACTCAGTTAATGTACATATGGGTGTGTATGTTTTGTAAAAAGATGTGTGGTAGCTAGAAATCTGAACCTATCCCTTAATAAACAGTAGTTAGGAGAACAATCCATATGTGATCAACTAAACAAGGACTTTAACAGGAAGAACAAGAATTCAGCCTGTCACTGAGTCATGCTGTATTTACCAGTCACTGCTACTGAGTTTCCTATATTCACCTCTAATTTACTGTATGACCATTGCTCCAGAAAGAAAAAAACAACGTCTAATTGTAAGTATTACGTATTGTTTTTAAGTTATCTGCACTTTAATCACCATAACTAGTTAATTGTGACCACAGTAGTTAAGGATTTTTAGCTATTAGATGCAGTTTGTGATCGTGATAATGTGTAAGAGAGAAGTGATCCTGGTGTCAGTGAGAGGAAAAGGCCAAAAAGACAGACACTGACTCACAAAGAGATATGACTGTTCTGCTAGATGGTTTCCAGTGGTTACCACTGGAGGATGAGGAGGACAGTTAAGCAATTAGTTTGCATTTGCTATATTTTTCCTATTGGATACTTAACTAACAACACAGCACAACTATCTGTTTTCAGCAGGCCACAGTGTGACACAGGTATGAGCATACTATCTACAGTGGGTCCGGTGAAAACCTGTTGTTCTTCGAAGTGCTACAAACACCCATTACTCCAGGAGAACTATGTGTGATGCATTTCAGCAATGGCTTTCCACAAACACTGGTTGAGTTAATAATGCCTCGCTAAGCCAGAGGCTTTTACTGAACACTCTTAGTTTTCATGTTGGCTCCACAGAAAGAATTAGTGATGTTATGTCCAATTTTATTAATGGTCCTCTGCCCGCTACAGAGTACAGGTAAAATGAAAGCAGAAAGCTAACAGTGACACATGGAGACAGACCAAGCATTATGGACACTGGTAAACAGTTAACAGCAGCTTTTAAATATATTTAAACAGCTGGCTCTGGAGGTCACACTTCTGTAAATGCACCAGATGGGAAAAACTAGACTTGACGAATAGGCAGGTAGGGGTTGGAGGGGTGAGTGGCGTCTCAGAGTCAGTGTGGATGATTGAACAGAATTCCATGTGCTCTGAGACACACAAGTGATGGACATAAACAAAATGGTTGGTTAATGTGACTGTTGATAATTCAATATGTCTGTATTTGACCAGGTAAAAAGCATTGTTGCTATTATTCAAGGCTAGCTAGATCATGGGCAACCTAAACACTTTCATTTTTTGGAATGGAAAATAAATACCACTTAACACTAATAACGCACACAGGTTTTTCTAATAAAATAATGAGGAATGAAAAAGAAGTTCCTTTCAGCAGGGTATAACTGGTGGTTCAAGCTAATGAAGTTAATCAGCTACATACAGTAGGTTGCTGTGGCGCTGGAGCGCTCAACAGGCCAGTGAGATGTTGCTCTCCTCATGAACGACAGCAACACGAAGCTCAGCAACATCAGCAGACTGCACCACAATGCCTGCTGACAAATCTGACAGGAAGTCAGTCTAGATAAAAGTGTCCTAATATCTATTACTGTGATCTGTAGCTCATGTACTGCAGCTGTCAAATGTCATTACTGAGGACAGAAGAAGTGGATTCAAGACTTGCGGTACCTGAACTTCCACTCCACAATGTATGTCATGTGTCTTCCTACAGTGTAGGTGTGTGTGTTCACTGGCAATGCAATAGCTACAACATCCCCAGTTTGAGTCCAGTAAAGGACATTTGTTTGAATACGCAGTAACACGACCCTAAGACAACAACATATTAGTGAGAATGTTTAGAAGGTAGTTAACACAGTTGATGTGTGTGTCTTGGTTGTTACTAGCATAATACACTCAGCTAACAATATAACTTATTAACACAGAGTAGTATTATATAGTCTCCATAAGACAAGCAGAAATACCATAACGAAGTAAATATAAACAAAGGTTGACTTCATTTTCCTCTTCTGTCAAATCCTACAAAAATCATATATGTACTAAACTATTTATTAATCAAACATTGATACTGCCGCCTATGCTTTACTGAGTAAAGTTAGACTATATGTTAAGTGTGTAAAAGTTGTGCTTTTACTACTGTTTTTGTAAAAAACAAAATCAACCCTGGGGCTTTACACCCAGAGCCATGAATGTCTGGTATTTTTAGAAAAGAATTTTTTTAACTGGTTGATTTGGCAGTTTGTTCAGAAATTACAATCACTGCACATTATAAGCTGTGTTGTGAGGATATTTCCAAGTAAAATGACCAGATGCTGAACAATAAAACCATGATGCATCTATATTTTACCTTTTAAAAATTACCTTTACCTTTTAAAAAAATGATTCCACTTAAAGTTGCATTACAATTTCCCAAAGTCATCATAGTCATCATCAGTCATGCTATAGTTAGGAGTGAACGGGGAAACGTGGAATGTGGGATGCCTGAAATGTGCAGACCTACACACAGGGTTTCATGGAACTCATTTGTTTTTGGGGACTATAATTTTCTGTGTTAAGACAGAATCTACAGTAAAACACCAATCACATATGTTTTCCAATTACCGTTAAGACCTCTATTAAATTATCATTTCCTTCCCTGACTCCAAGCCACTGCCTTGACCATAGGATGTGTCCTCATATCACAGTGCTGCTCCATAAACACTGAATGGAGGACATCTTAGAATGCTAATAAACCAAAGTCACCATCTTTGTACCGTATCACACGGACAACTGAAGGGGCAACCGTTGCCATGGTGCAGATAAGTGTGACCCAACTGTGGTGTGACAAAGGCCTTTAGAGTGAGTTTCTGTAGTAAAGCCAATAAAGCTGGACAAACATGAAGACCAACAGTTTCTCAGCACAAGGCTACTGATCACATACTACTAAACTACTTACTAAATCCCTCATTGCCCCCCCGGGCAGTTATTGTCTCATGACTCAACAATGCAGTTAACAGGGTGCAAAGGGTGCTACAGGGTGCTACCGAGAATACAGCTAAATTCAGCTTTCACCAGATCTCCAAAAGCCTTCTTGAGGATACTAAGACAACTGACCTTTGTGTAGGGCTTCACAGCTACAGCAGATGTATGGTTGGTAGGTTTGGGATGATTAGCAGCCCATGATTTTATTTTAATGAAGACATCTAAAGCTTCTTGTTGCCAGTTGACCTGGTGGCTTCAATAAGTTAGAAGGCAACAGAAAATCAGTGATCTTCTACATTCTAATGGTATGTACCTTCGTTAGAGTGCTGATAGAATTATTTATTTACCAAAAAAATATGTCCTTTTCTGAATTAAATAAATACTGGACTAATTGCTAGGAAAAATGAATTTAGTGGATGTAGAGGTTAACCTAGAATACTGCAAGGAACCAAATACAACAGTAGAAACATTGACTGTGTTTTGGTCTTAGTAAACAGTATTAATGATTCAGATTTCCCAAATAGTGGCCACTAGCATTGCTAATAAAAGCAAGCAAAAAATTGAGGGCAGGGAAAAAGTGCAACTAAACTATTACTTTACATATTTAAAAAAAACTAAAAATGGGACAAATTGTCCTGTCCCTTAGCTGTTCTAGTTCATTTTGTGCTTTTTGGGTCTTCAGATGTTATTCAAATGAGACTGAGCCGTTGCTGTTGCTATGGCTACGGGTACAGTTAACACTAAACAAACACATATGGATCTAATATTAGCAGTTTTTTGTTCTTTAAACTATATTAGTCCTCATAATTAATCAGTATGAGTGTTTGACACACATTGTCTAACATAAGAAAAACTCTTTCCTTCTGCTGATTGCAGCACAGCAGAGGAAATGTGTTTGTGTTTGCACTAGGTGCATTCAGTCAACCAGCTAGGTAACAAGGGAGCTTATGCATTGCTTAATGTTTGAAAATTAACCAGATTCTTTATCAGTCATGTGTCTTTGCTCCCTGTTCGTCTCATCTGCTCTGTGCTACTTGACGCAGTTTCTGTTAAAAATAGACTCAGCGTTTATTTATAGCAAAGTGGCGCGGTGAACCACTTCTGGAACGCTCGGTGGAAATAGGACCATAGGGTAGAGGGGATGCGATCAGCTCCAGCTGACGCAACGTTGCCTTTCTGCGCTGCTGCTGGATCCAGTGGAAAATAGGGATTACAAGAGTAAAGGTATGGCTTTAATATACTGGGCCTAACATGATGCAACTGTTTCTGTGATTTCCTGTACAGACTGCAATGGCTGTTGACTTAGCTGGCTTTTGCTTATGCCACCTGCTCTGAATCATGTTCAAAAAAAATAAAAAAGCCTTCTTTTCAGGTGAGGCACAGGTCACCTCAAATAAGTGTGCTTATTATGTGAATGGAGAATGGGAAAGCTTTGAATAATTGGATGAAACTGGTAGAGCATCCTGGATGTTTTGACTGTGCAAAATAAAATTTGTTGTCTCAAAATTTCAACCAATAATAATGAAAACCCCTTGTGGTCAATGTTTTATGGACTAAACTATATTTAAATTAGATAATTACTGCAGTCTTTAACAAACCTGATGGACTGCTTTTTCAGGCTTCATTTACACTTGCAAATATTTACACACACAATAATGCTAAACACAAATTAAAGCCATCATGCACAGTATAATAGACATACTATACACTTTTCCAACTAATGTGCTTCCCCAATTTAAATTGTGTGTTCAAGTTCTATACATTTGTGTCAAACATAGACAACATAGACCAAAGGTCTGGGCTTATGTTGAGTCATATCAAAAACCTCTTCTATGAAAGAAAAAAACAATGAGAGTACTAAAACTACTGTATGTGAGTAATTATGTTTTCACAGAGACATTAAGTATCCATATTTATTGGATACTTCATCATAATTGCTTCATCCTTAATCTAATAAAACCCATCCATAATAAGGACGGAGAGCTTACAGGGATATCTGACATGGTCCCAAACATTTCCCACTGATATCTGCGACATCCCAAGGTGACAGACTAGAAATGGGTATTTTGATCAACAGCTGTACGCTCATGACAGTTGTTTGTGTGTAAATGGCTTTTTTCTGTTCCTTCTTTCCATTCCTTCTTTCCATTTCCAACATGTGATGTTATAGACATGAACCCACTTCTTAATGCAAATATTGTTTACCTTCTCCCATGTCTCCCTTGTAGCCTCTAAAAAAAACCCATTAAAACACACAAACTCTGCTTAGCTACACAGGGTGGTACTATGGAGAGGATTTCTGGTGTACGGATACATGTAATCAAGCTGTAGCTCTCTTTATGACATGCAGCTAGAAATAAACAGTGATAGCTAGCAAAGTGTGAACCTGTTGCACAATAACAATGTAGTAAACATGAAGCTCAAGTTAGCAATCATCTAAAAAAAAATGGACACACATGCACATTATGAATACGCACACAAACATATTCATTAACTTCCATAACATAATGCCATTTATTACTTAAGTGTTTTGTAGCAACAGTGTAAAAATGCATAAACTTGAATATTTAATTTGAATTTAAATTATGTTTGCTGATGTTTTTTCCCTGAAATAACCTGCTTGGATCCTGGCTGAGGCTTTTGGTTTGGTCCCCTGTAATAAACGACCCTAAGCCATCGGATGGCTGCTATTAACCCTGTATGTTATTTTATACAGCAGCATTTGAAATGAACCTGCTGACTGTCTGCATGCTAACATCAGGCCAGCTAGCTAACAGTAAACAGATGTCAACATTAAGTACTGCTCCACTGGTTCTCCACATAATAACCTACACCAAAGAAAAAACTACAGTCATGTAAAATACATTAAAGAAAAGCTATCAGGCAGTCCGATACCTGCAGAAGAAATCCGGTCACATATAACAACGGCTCTACGCCATTTCGGGGAATATTGAAGCTTGACGTTCTGGCCTTCTCTGGCAAGAAGCTTAACTAACGTAAACTGAGCTGTGTTGTACTCTGATGATGCATCCCCAACAAAAACAAACGGATGTTGCCATTATTTGTCACCTATCAAGCTCTAATTGAGCACCGATTCGCAGCTGTCTATCTGCTCAAAATTCAGTGCAACAGAAAATGTTAGCCAGGCAGTTAGCTTGGTTTGCTAGCTGTGGCACCCCCACCCTCGACGCAAACGGACAAAAGGCCCAACATGTATCTGCTAGTGTCAAGTGCTGCGCCACAGTATTAAAGGAAATACAAGCGTGTGCGTGTGATTTTCTGCCACTGTCAGGGTGTTTTAGGGATTATCCAGATTTAGTAATGTTATAGAACTGGAGCTGTCATCCCACCTCTTGCGTCTCTGCTTTTACCACGTCATTGGACCATCCAACACTGCGGAAATACACCGCTACTAGCTAACAGCTAATCGCTAGCTCAATGCTAACTGGCAGCCTAGCTGCGGCTTACCCGTGTCTCCGATGATGATGTATTTGAAGAGGTACGCGTAAGCCATGGCCCCTGGTTTGTGCAGTCAGTTGTCTCGACCGTAACACCTTCGATAAACCGACCGTGAACCGTGTCAAAAAGCTAGCTGACAGCCTGTTAGCCTGTTTTTCTCTGTCGGTGCTCAGAAGGAACAATAAACAGCTAGAACCTCAGCCCTACGTCACACGGTCCGCCCTCGCCACGCTACAGTATGATGTGTTCAGAGTCGACTCGGAAAATGTAATATGTGGTGTGGCACTTCTCATACACGGGCCAATATACGTTAACTAAATTCAATGTTCTTTATATTAACACTCGAACTAGAAAAGATGCCGCTGAGCTAGTATATAAAAAAAGAAAATCCACGGAACAGCTGATGGCCTTTGTGAGTCTTGGTTTGCTTCTATGAAGCTGGTATAAAGCATTTGATAGCCATAGCCATTTGATAAGTAGAATGTGTTACTGCATCTCATCAGTAGCTAGTGCGTTGGAAAATAAGAGAATAATTGCTATCAAATGAAACATTTGAGCTCTGTCAACTCCCAGAGCTCTATTGTCTAGTTTATGCATCAAAAATAATGGTTGTAGCACCGACAGTGGTTTGTATGATCGTTTTGTATTATGTGCACCCAATGATTCAAAAAAACAAAACAAACAATTCAAATGTACAATCACTTCAACATGTCACAGTTTCCCTCCGAGTAAAATGATGTTTGTTGGAACAGTCTACTGTATTATTGTACAGTGTACTAACTGTCAGGAATGTGCTGCAGACCTTGGACCTGCCTTATGTGATCCAATCAAACTTCTGCTGATATGCTGTGAAACAGCCACTGTCACTGTCACTCATTGTTATGTTCAGTTATCTGTGGTCAGTATCAATACATTCTACTCAGATTTGGTTTGATACACAGTACAATGCACATAGATTTACAACCTACTTGCTTACACAGTGGACGGCTGTGTGTCCTGTAGCAGACTGCAGTCAAACTGAGCTGAGCTGTATGCTTTATTTCCATATACACTACCAGCAGAAAGTTTGGACACACCTGATCCTTCAGTGTTTTTTCTTTATTTTAATTATTTTCAATATTGTACATTAATACTGAGGACATTGTATTTGTGACAGAACAAGTATGGGATTATGTAGTCAACAAAAATGGTTTAAATAACCCAGAATATGTATATATATGCTAACATATATTAGCATTAGGTAAAGGATTATATGTTTTGTACCCCACAGTAACTCACGCACTTGCCTGTGTGGGCAGAGAATGTCTGATGATGCAGCCTTTTGTTTCTGCAGTGATGTGTGTCACTTTGTGTGATGTTTCCAAACCACATGGTGATACCTCTGGTCTTTACAGACCTACTCCTTTATAGACCTTGGTGGGGGCTTATGTGTGAGTCTTGCTTTTTAAGTAGTCTTATAAAATAAAACAAAATAGCTGCTGGGCTTTCTTAATTGTGGCTGTGGTGTTGGCTTCCCAGCTGAGGTTCCCAGGGATGTGCATGTCCAGGAACTTGATGCCACTAACCTATTCTACTTCTGTCTAAAGTCCAAATCCAAGGGCTGGCGCTTTTACTTGTCCTTGTTCAAGACATCGATCTCATCTTCAGAGGCCCAGAGATGTACCAGTTCTGATTGTCAGCAGAGAGGTTTCTGCACAGCCTCACAACTTGTGGTCTGTCTACCAAAAAATCTACAGTTCCAGGTGGCTGTGGACAGACCTTGATCCATTACTGTCCTGGAGTCCCAGGGAAGAGCTGTGGCTGGACAGTAGAACAGCTGCAGGGCGATGAAGTCCGTGGACCTGAGCACCAGTTTCTAAAGACATTTCACTGGATGGAAGTCACTCAGACAGCTGGTGCATTGTGCCTGGTGGACTGACACACTGACTTCTCAAAGTGGTGTGTAACTGCCTGAGCCACTGAGATGCTGAAGACATTTGTACACACTCCCACCAGCTGACCAGCACAAGATTCTAGGACTCTAGTAACCTCTGTCAGGCCCTGCTGCCGTGTGTGTTAACCTACAGCAGACTTTCAGGAGGGTTTCAGGCTGCTTATATAGAGGTGCTGGTTCTGGGCATCACAGGCCATAGAACATGGTTAACTATAGGTTAGAGTCTGGGTTACAGCACAGGGTTCACTGACATGGTTATGGTAACTGAACCTATGGCCTCAAGTCAGGCCTGTAGTTCATATAGCGCACGTGATCATGATCTCGTCTGAGGTTCCCTGATGGAAACAGCATCATGTTTTTATACAGTGGCTTTTTTAATTGTTGTGAATATTAAATCATTTTTCACAAGCAACTGTTATAATGTCTTATTTCAAAATAGACAGTTTATGAACAAATACAGTGACGCTTAGATGTACAGTCATGGTTATAATCAAAAGTGAGCAGCAGTGGCCACCCTATGAAAAGCGTCTGGCTCCACCACTGAAAAAAAGGAACAGTTAAACTGCTGAGATGTAGTGGCTGATTGTTTCCTGCAGGGAGAAGCAAAGCTCTGAAAGTTTCCACTACTCTGTGTGTGTGTGTGTCCAATGTGGTGAATGTGTATCACCAGCCTTTCTAATGCAACTAGATAAAAAATGCATCTAGAATGAATGCAGTGCATGCACATGATGCAAAAATGTACTTCATGTCATGATTACATCTAATATCAACAGAATGTCCACTAACACGCAGCTACTGCTGGACATCCATCCATTCATTTTCCGATCCGGGTGTGCTCTCCGGACAAGAGGCGGAGTACACCCGGGACAGGTCGCCAGTCCAGTGTGCCCGGAGAGAACCCACGTAAACACAGAGAAAACATGCAAACTCCACACTGCTGGATATCATGTAGAAAATATACATTGATATAACATGTCTGGAGGAGACGTCATCAGTACATGGTCCAATTACCTGACCCAACCTACATGGAACATAAAAAGGGCAATATCAGTCTGTGAGTTGGTTGATAGATCAATCCATCACTTCGGTCCAGAGTGAACTATCTCAACTGGATGGATTACCATGACACTGGGAGTTCACCTGGACAACAGACTGGACTGGAAGTTCAACACTGAGGCTGTGTACAGGAAGGGACAGAGTAGACTCTACTTCCTGAGGAAACTCAGGTCCTTTAATGTGTTCAACAAGATGCTGCAGATTTTTTGTCAGATCTGTTGTAGCCAGTGCAATTTTCTTTGCTGCCGTCTGCTGGGGCAGCAGCATCAGAGCCAGTGACACTAAGAAACTGAAGAAACTGAATAAACTGATCAGGAAGGCTGGCTCTGTGCTGGGGGCTTCTCTGGAACCTTTAGAGCAGGTGGTGGAGAGGAGGATGCTGCACAAACTGCTGAGCATCATGGAGAACAGCCACATCATCTCCACAGCTACTGGTCAAACAGAGGAGCAGTTTTTGCCAGAGACTTCTTCAGCTCCGCTGTGACAAGGAAAGGTACAGGAAGTAATTAGTGCCAACAGCCATCTGCCTGAACAATGATTCACTGACGGAGAATCAGTGTCCACTCTGACAGTTTAACAATATGTAACTAAGTCACTTTCCATTCAAGTTTTTCAGTGTGTTTTGTTG
>OMLM01009488.1:20907-31642 GCA_900302695.1 Helostoma temminkii
GAAAAAAAAATATTTTAAAAAATAACATCCCAATAAAAAAAATAAATCAATAACAAAAAATAATCAATTATAGCTCCTGTTGTTAAATGAAATCATGAGAAACACATTTAAAGTCATACATGGCACTCCAAAACACTGGATCAGCTTCAGCCAAACCAGCATCGGGCTTCAAAAGTGATCACAGAAGATTAATACATCAAACTGTGTCACAACTGAAACTTCATCACAGACACAGAACTTACTTAATAAAAGAACAGACTTAGCGAAATGGACGTAACAAGAAGGCTGTCTGGTCTCTAAACCACTTGTCAAGGAGGCCAGAATTTTATAGTAGACTGCAACATTCCAGTACTGGTAAATCCATGTTTGAGCTGCATGGCAGTCACAGGAGACAAACTGGAGAGAAGATGATACCTGAGTGTATCAAACCAACACTGAAACAGAGTCTCTCCCACTCTGGAGTTGGACTAAATGGATCTCTGTAACAGTCAGTGGTAGAGATTTTGTTTTCAAATCACCAGTCACCAGCCTGTCAACGTCTCTACACTTACAGTCTTTCACTGACTTATCCCTTCCTAAGTAGTGTTGACATGTGCATAATATATACTTGTAATAGACTTGTGCTTGTGCTTTTACTCATAGGTGTAGAGTGGGGACTTCATTTTCCAGCAGCTAATGGCGAGTACCAGTCTCCCATTAACCTAAACTCCAGAGAGGCCCAGTATGACCCTTCCCTGTTGGACGTCGGTTTGTCACCAAACTATGTGGTGTGTCGGGACTGTGAGGTCATCAACGATGGACACACTGTCCGCATCATTCTCAAGTCCAAGTCAGGTGACTCCCAGGAGGCAGGACATGTCAACACTATTCATTAATTCAAGGAGTACATGCATGTTCATTTTTGCTGCCACTGATCTGTCCTTCCTGTGTGTGTTCCTTCGTCCCTGCCAGTGGTTACCGGGGGTCCGTTGCCTAGCGATCACGAGTATGAGCTCCATGAAGTTCGATTCCACTGGGGCAAGGAGAACCAGAGAGGATCAGAGCACACTGTCAACTTCAAGGCCTTTCCCATGGAGGTAAACAGTGTACAACCACACACACACACACACACACACACACACACACACACACACTGACGGAAACAAGGCTGTGGCCATGGAGTGGGTTCACTTTCAAACCGGAGCAACAGCCTCTATTAAACTAATGAGATAAGTTGTTTATATGTTCAGTCTCCTGGCACTTGTCCTTCAGCTAGTGCAGCATCATATCTTGTGGAGTCCTTGAACACCAAACCTGCTTTATCATTACATATCATAACACTGTTAACAACAACTGTGTAGCAAGACTGAAAAAAACATTTCACTGCTTGAATCCATATGTTTTTACAGAACTTTTAGACTCAGATGGACAGTGTGTGTGTGTGTGTGTGTGTGTGTGTGTGTATAAACGTTATTGGGATTTTTAGATATTAACATAAACCTATAACTAATCTATGTGACATTTATTTGAATTCAGCAGTCCTTCAAATAATACAGTGGATCAACAATTTGTTACCAGTCTCTATCATTTTTTCAGAGAATCTGAGTAGATGGATACCAGTGTTGTGTCTGTGGCTTTTTAGAGCTGGAGCACAGGAGGTAATTAGCATAGTCTAGCATAAAGGTTTGTCACAGGGCATAAGAGCTGGCCTCACTCTGTCCTCCTTCAACATCAAATATTGTCTCCAGATTGTTTGCCACTAAAATATCAAATAATAATGAAAATTTAATAATATAATGTGAAATTTTTATTGTCAGAACTAATAAACAAGAAACGTTCTGTTGAATATTTTGAACTCAGAATTGTGTTGAATGGATGTTAAAGCTACAAATATTAATCTTTCTGCAATTTAAAGACACATTGATGCTGTGTGTAATTAATACATGTGAAAATCTACATCTGTACAAATGATTAATTACCGGGAACATCTTAACATCACGGTTTTGTACTGACTGTGTCTCAAACAGGAAACCTTTTGTCACGTTAGCTGCAGATATGGTTCTTTTTCTCTTTAAACTCTTCAATCGGTTCAGCTACCTAACTTAATCAATAGTCTAACAAATGATCATGTGCCAAACCAGGACAAAGGTTTAGTCAACAGACAGTGTTTAATCAAGATAACAGCTGTGTTAGAAGAAAAAATATAAAACTTACCATCAGCCCTTTGAATCATATCTTTAAGTTGAAACAACAAGTTATGTTTTACAGTTCAAACTGGTAAAGTACAAAAACCTATCAGAAGCCACAAACTGTTACTTTTTTATGAGTTTGGATTTAACAAGAAATATAATGTATTAAAGAGTGAGTTTCAGCAAATGTCTACACAATCTGGTTGCATCAGATTCAGTCTGGATTCTGGCTCAGTCACGTATCAGGTTTAATGTCCACAGGAAAACTTTTGGAAGTAAGGATATACTGAATCCATCCTTCAGCAGTGTTTTACAGTCATTGTCCACTTTAGCAGTTTTCTGTTGTGTAAACATCAGTCTTGTTCATTTGATTTAAAAGTTTTCATTTATTCAATATTGTGTTACAGTGTATATAAATTCTGACAATGAAAAAAAGTTTCTAAGTTGAATTAGCTTGAAATTTTCAAACTTACTTAGCTTGAAAAAAAAACATCAAGTGAATGAAATGATACTAGTTGATTCCACAAAGTTCTTGTAGTGTAATTTCTCAGTTTACCGTAAATGTCAATGCAGCAGCTGATAGCATAGCCCAGCTGCTGCAGTTTTGTTTATGTTGTGTGATAATGTTACATTCACAAGCTAATGATTTTATCTGCAACTCAGCAGTTTGGCAACGACTGAACAGTTTATATGTAGGAATTATGAGCTGCCTTTAAATGTTATACTTGTTGTCTGACCAGAACAACTGTATTGTGAATTGTCAATATTAAACCACTGTTAAACACAGTGAGTCATCGCTCTCACAGGCATAAAAAACTAGATATAACTACAAATGCAAATGTATAAATATATTTATATACATTCATCAGTAAAGTGGGGGAGAGAGGGAGATGGTAGTGGTGCTGGATGATGTACTTCTGAACTTTAAAGAGAAGCATTCTAGGTTTCCCCCCATGCCTCCATCTATGTACTGATGTGCAGACAGTGGAATCAGTTTTCTCATCTTACTCAGAGGCACAGTGACTGAGTGTATGTCCTGACATGTTGAACTCTTTCTTTAAAGGTCAAAGTTGTTAACTCAGTTCATTTTCCAGAAGTGATGTCTGGCGTTTAGTAGAAATTTCAAACTGAAACCTCTGAAATGAGTAAATTACCACATTAAAACACTAAACTTGATGATAAATGATACGTCCCTTTGGTGCTTCATTTCATGCCAACCACATTTTCGTAATTTCTTGTCAACAGGGAAGAATATGTTATTGCGAAAGCATAAATAACACAGTTCAGTTTGAGCCACACAAAGGTTTTGCTGAGATCACAGAGATTTTATAGAAATTAATTTGACATAAGAGCCCATAAAAAGCCCTCAGTCACCACCAGCTGGTAGTTTGTCACAGTCACTGTTGTTACATGACCTCTCAAATACAGGTTGTGTTGTCTCTCTGCATAGCTCCATCTGATTCACTGGAACAGCACATTGTTTAACACTTTGGAGGATGCACTCGGGAGGAAGAATGGAATCCTCATCATAGCTCTTTTTGTCCAGGTAACACAAATTAATCTTTAAGCAATGTTTTATTTATGTAACTCCGATGCACATGGACATGTGCGTACAGTATTCAGCACAACAGGATGAAACACCATCCCACCAGTGGTGTCACACTTTTCTATGATCTGTACAAAGACATGCAGCAATGACAAAGAAGAAGAGTGCAAGCTAGATGGCTGGAAATCCAGTGTGAAACCAGACACCTTAAGAAAACCTCATTCAAAATCTCAGTGAGATTTTTAACATTGCTAATAACTAAAAATTAAACCACGTGTCTCACTTCCCACATTTAGATAAGCAGTTAGTTTGAAAAAGATATATCTGGTTGAAACTGCTTTCAAATACCATTTGTCATGATCTCTGTTCACATGCTAAACAGAAGGTGAGTCACAGCAGAGATTACAGCCAGAGCACTGAAATGATGTGAATTGGGCTTATGCACTCGGAAAATGCACTAAACATGTTCGTCAGATACACATTTGTAGGTATGTAGCTCAATACATACATAATTAATAGAATAATACATTAATACATACATGTTGTTGTATGGAAACGCTAATCTATGGACCTTGATGCATCACTACAAACTGTGTATTTGTGTAGTATGTGTTTTCCCCTTCGTGGCCCACAGCCTAAAAAGCTCTCTTGTTTCAGCATCTTTCAGCAACTTGTTTTTTCCTTCCTGGGATTGTAAGCATTGTTATTAATTCCAGATTAGCTTAAAGCATTCTGTCCAATATTATAGAAATAGGACAATGTAACAGAAAAATACTTGTGAAATTCCCTGAATCCTCTGCTTTATGATCCTCAGAGAAATGATTTTTACATTCTCCCCGTGGAGAAAACTATAATTCATGTGATATATACAATCAAACCTCAGAGGAAGAGGAAGAGCAGAGCCCCACCAATTCAGTTCAGTTCAGATTATTTCCATAGCACCAAATAACAACAAACACTCCCAGTGAAATAACCTGTGGCTAAAGGTTTTATTCTAAACCTCCTGTGATCTGAATCTTAACACAGTCAACTTCACACATCCTGTTTTTGACTGCCTTTTTGACTTCCTGTTTACTTCCTTTAAAGATATACAGTAGGAGATATGAACACTACATGTTAGTTAAAACATTGCTCAAGACAATGTAGTCTAACTAACAGCTAACTGTCCACTGGTACCCAATCAATATGTGCTTTTATCAGATCGGTAAGGAGCATCTGGGTCTGAAGGCCATCACTGAAGTTCTACAGGACTTGCAGTATAAGGTGAGACAAAACTGACAGCATCACACAGATTAAATTGTTTATTAATCAGATGAAAGATGGTTATTATTATTATTGTTATCATGCTGTATTTCCATTAGGGGAAGAGCAAGATAATCCCATGCTTCAATCCGAACACTCTGTTACCTGGTGAGCAGAAAATCATTTAAATTCAATTACATAATCAATATAAGGATTAATCTCAAGGTCGATATGTCGTACAGCACAATAACAGTGTAGCTGCCCTCACTGACACTTTTTTCTTCTAAAAAGACCCATTACTGAGAGACTACTGGGTGTATGAAGGCTCTCTAACCACACCACCTTGTAGCGAAAATGTGACCTGGATCCTTTACCGCTACCCTCTCACCATCTCACAGTTACAGGTAAAACATGCAATAGAATATTAACAGAACAAAGTGTATTCAGGCAGCAATGTTTCTTTTAAAGAGTAGATGATTCCTTCTTACAACTCTGCCAAGAACACCACTGTTATTCGGTGATGGTGGACACATGACCACTGACATGATGTTACTCTGGGGATCTTTGTGACCTCTCATTCTCTCATTCTAGGCGTGATCTTTGTTAGTTGAGTACTCCTGTGGAGCTTAACATGGTTATCCAGTGTTTGCCAGTAAGACCATCCTGGATGTTAGCATCATCTTGATTCCCATAAAGCCAGTGGGATTGTCTACTGGGTTTGGAATTAATGCATAAGATAAAGCCTGTAATCAAAAATGTACGATACATATTCTTCCCAAGTAAACACCACTTTTATGATCTTTGAATCCAATCAGCAGAAGTATAAAGCCATTGTTAGAATGTATGTATGTATTAGAAGTGCTAGAAGCATGATTGAAAAGCAGGTGTGGTAACATTATTTAGCCAGTTATTAGCAAGATACATAAATAAATAAACATAATAAAACTATGTAACCATGTCATAGAATAAATTCTTGAATAGCAGGTCTTCTCAGACTCACAGCTGATTATCATCCCATTGAAACACATGGCCCTAATCTCTGCTAATCAAATGATTTGATAGTATTCTGCACCAATGCTCCCAGGAACACCTAAGCTGAATAAAACATTATTAATATTGAAAAGCAATCACTCGTGTCTGGGAGAGGACAGATGTTAGACTAGCCTCTTGACCGTTTTTTGTCAACCATATCATATATTCTGTGTTTCGGTACAAAGTGTCATGATATATTTGTTTGCACTGACATGTAAGTTTGTTGTAGGACAGGTGCACGAGTATTAGTGAGAGTAATAAAAATAGTGAGCAGTAAAAGTGTTTGATCAAGGATCATAAATACAAATGACTAACCATAGAAACAGTAAGGAAATCAGGGAAATTAAAACAAAACACGTGTACTGTCTGTTCTGTTCTGGTTCTGTTCTGTCCTTTTCACATCCATTCCTGGCTGTACATGTATTCAAGCCCTTTCTGTGGCTTTTAAACTACGCAAGGCTGCTCTGTGGCTCTGTGGCATTCAGAGCAGTACAGGAAGTCTTTGCACCCACTGCCAATCAATGAGGCTGTTAAATTTCCTTTAATAGATTTAATGTTTAATTCAACCTCTGCCTGACTCACGGCTCTCTTCAAGCAGGCTGTTGTAAAGACTGATGATAGTAATCCTCTGACATTTCTTTCAGCCTTTCATCATTGCTGCCCTCTGGCTCGCTGACCCTTTGAAATGCTGATCGAAACAAAGATCTCTAGCCATCCACCTGCCTCAGGTCATGCCCATAGATAGTAATGTGAGTGAAGAAAAGAAGAAAATTTTTTAAAAAGTGTAGAGACAATCCACATGTACACACATTACTATAGATGTGCAACAGTTGACCAAAACCCCATTTTCAGTGGTTAGATAAGCAACAAGAATAGAGAAGGCAAGAGGCAGCGTTTCCACTGCAGGAATTTACCAACTCACAACTGAACTTGTCTCGTTTGTTCAGTTCTGCTTTTGTTCTCCACCTGCTTTCCAGACAGGTACTGGGAGCTGAATTCAACACCCCAGGTGGGGAGTAAGTGTGTATTCAGTTAGGGCTATAAAGAGCATTTAACACAAAAAGACATGAGTGAAACACAAATAGAAACTAGAACTGACCAACTTCACCCTGCAAAGTCAGGTTATAGGAAGTTCCAGAGTAGATCAGATTGTGTACTTGTGGTTGGGTTAGGGTTTAGCCTAGTTGTTCAACAGAAACATACTGTTCATAAGCATCACCATCTCATTGGCTACTTGCTGTTGTATATGTCTACTTTGAGGCAGTGGCTACAAGTCAGCGATGCTACTCTATAATTGTATTTTGAGAACGAGACTGTAGTTGTTCCATGATCTCACCAGTTCATGCTGTATACAGGATACTACACAAGATGTTCTCATTCACTGCTAAAAAAACAAGAGCATGTGTGTGTAAATATTTGTGTGTCATCCAACAGTTGCTAAGCCTGCAAGGTGTGCACAGCTGTAGTGACCAGTGTCTCTCTTGTAGTCGGTAACCTTAAAGTCAACAGCATGATGGCACAGACAGCCTATGTGTCACACATGCACCATACAGACACAGAACTGTGCCCCAGCTCAGTCTCTAAACTTAAATCTCTTCACTTTTACTCTGCAGATTGAGGAGTTTCGGAGGCTGCGGTCCCACGTTAAAGGGGCGGAGCTTCCAGAAGGGAACGATGGGATGCTGGGGGACAACTTTCGTCCCACCCAGCCACTCAGTGACCGGACGGTTCTTGCCGCCTTCCAGTGACCCTCGCTTTCCACTGGCAACTCAGAAAAACTATGGGACCTACAGATAAAGTACAGAAGGTAACAGTGTTAACATACAGCTGCACCCACTGCAGCTGATAAGTACTGGTCATGAATTATAAGGCCAAATTACTGCTGGCACATATCCACTGTATCAGTAAAGCATCAAACTAGCATTCATCATGGTGAAAACACCACGTACAATTTGTGCCTCAGTATAACCAAACTCTGATGGCTCCACACTCATACTGCGTGGTTTTAATTGCTTCCATTAGGAGAAACTTCCTGCCACCATTATGAGGCTATTTCAGTAGATCATTTGATGGGTTGTATGAGGTGTCAGGGAGAAATGTTTTCAGGTGCAGCTTAAACTTATGTCTGCACCTGCTCCCTGTTTAAAGCTACAACATGCAACTTTGTGGGATGGAGCTATCAGCAGCAAGAGACTCAGCTTGAGTGTTCTTGAGTCACATTAGTCTTTTACTGTGATTTATTATGTTACTGATATAAAAGTACTGATCTGAGCAGCTTTAATTTAACATTTACATGAAAAAAGACAGAACTGTACCAGTAAAACACACAATAATCTTAACAATTGGTTTATTTGCCCTACTTAACACCAATCACCCTTCTCTGTATTTTTAGTTAGTTCAGCACATTTTCCCTCAAGGGACAAACTTTTAATGGAGCTTTCCCTGGAGCATTTGGGTCCTCTGAAGCCGCACCATAATAGCTCAAGTCCTGGAACAACTAACCTAGTTCAGTTACTAATTTTGGACTATCCTATATGCAGTATGCAGTCATCTGGAAGGGTCCTAGATTTAGCTCAGCAGCACTGCGGCAGAGCTTTTGGAGCTCATAAGGGAGGAGGACACTTTTAAAAACAGACAAATGATGCTTTATATTGAAGGACTTCGCTTTTGACTAATGAGGGCTGAACACCTGAAAGTTCTGAATTTTGGGGGATATCAAACCATGAAAGCAACACTATCTTCTTAGTAGCCTTTTCTTCTCACCATCTGAGGCTTTCAACTGAAAACGTGGACAGACAGAGTGGGGGAAGGAGTGTGTAGAGAGAAGGAAGACGGAGCGGTACTGTGGTGAAGGGAGGTGAGAATGTCAAAGGGATGAAAGAGGTGGAGGCAGAGGAAGGACAGGGAACAGAGGACTATTGTTTAGCATGTAAACGGACACTGATCTGGTCTCACCAGCACAAATACACCTGAGAACAAGGGACACGGTAGAAGAGAAGCAGGGACAAGAGACACAGCTGGGTGGAAGTCTGACAAGCTTGAAAAATGTGTAAGGGTGCCATTTAGTGTAAGGTTGGTACCAGAACAATCACACTTGATACAGTTGTTAAGAAAGGCAGGTAAACCTGCTGCCTTTGTGAATCTACTGTAAGTAACTGAGCCCTTATTTGAAGCTGATTCTGAAGATGCACTGCAGTACTTTGCAAAGTGCACGTTGTCTGAATTAAAAAGAAACACTGATTAAAAACAACGCAGCATCGGTGTAATGAGCTTCAGGTGGCTGCTCCTCCCAGAGATAAAGTTAAGAATACTCAAACTTTCAAGGCAATAAACCCACAGTAGATGATGTCATTTTTTTTACGTTTATGGTTTCAATGTTTACTTTTTAAAAAATGATCACAACTCAG
This sequence comes from Helostoma temminkii, assembly GCA_900302695.1. Lineage (NCBI taxonomy): Eukaryota > Metazoa > Chordata > Actinopteri > Anabantiformes > Helostomatidae > Helostoma > Helostoma temminkii. The sequence goes on from OMLM01009488.1 coordinate 30,303, forward strand.
ATTTATTACTTCTGTTTAAGGTGCAATGCTGTTTTACACACTTTCTAAGATATTAAGCGAACAATGGGAAGAATCAAAAGTGAAAAATGTTCCAGTCTAGTCCATTTCATGTTTCTGGGACACACAGACCAGGTACAGTATATGGTTCTCAGAAGGCCATGTTAAGTTAGTTATGGGGCCTTTAACTAGTGATGACTGATCAGAAAGTTTCCTGTCCTAGAATCTGTTCTTATATTAAAAGACTGATGAACTAATGTCTATTTATCAGCAACACTTTAAAAGTGGGCAGTTTAAACATCACTAGTTGATATAAACTACTTCTCCTTCCACCTGAAATAGTGACAAGCAAAGTGTGACTATAAATACAGTCATGGCCAAAAATGTCAGCACCCTTGCAATTCTGTAAGAAAATGCAGCCCTTCTCTCAGAAAATTATTGCAGTTGCAAATGTTTTGGTACTCACATTTTAGAGAAAGAAATAAGATACAGAAATCTGATGCAATTCCACACAGAACCAAAAAAATGCACTGGAAAAAAATGATTGGCATCCTTAACTTAATATTTTATTTGGTCGCATCCCCTTTAGAAAAATTAACTGAAATCAGTCGCTTCCTGTAACCATGAGTTTCTTAAACCTCTCTAAAACTCCTTTTTTGAAAACTGCTCCAGGCCATTCAGATTTGAAGGATGCCTTCTCCTAACTGCTGTTCTGAGATCTCTCCTTAGGTGTTCTATGGGATTCAGATCCAAAACATTTGGAACTGCAACAATTTTGTGAGAGAAGGGTTGCATTTTCTGACAGTTGCAAGGGTGCTGATATTTTTGGCCATGACTGTATGTGAACCACTGAGAACTATGGCATCTTAAACATCTTAAACACTTCACGTTTCAATGCACTGTGAGGAGAAGAAAAGTGAGGCTAAAGCAGTGGTTCTCAACCCTGGTCCTCAATGCACCCTGTCCTACCCACTTGTGATTACTTGGAACAGGTGTGGTCAGCCAATCAGAAGCTGTAAGTGCAAGGTTGGTTGGAAAACAATCTCTTCTTATCATGGTTTGTACAAAAGTATCCATATTGGGTCTGGTATTGGTGATATCAGCCTGGGCTTTACTTGGTTTTGATTCAGGAGGTGGAGCAGTTGTCCACCAACTGTGCAGTCAGTGGTTTAATTTTCAGCTCCTGCTGTGTCCTTATGAGTTGCTCCCAGTGGGTCAAGTGCCATCAGTGTATGTGTGTGTGTATGTGTGTGTGTGTGTGTGTGGTGTGTGTGTGTGTGTGTGTGTGTGTGTGTGTGTGTGTGTGTATGAATGAGACTTAATTTGGTGAGTTAAATAAACAT
>OMLM01009488.1:33139-47616 GCA_900302695.1 Helostoma temminkii
CCGTTGCACAAAAACTGCATATACACAATGTTTTTTGTTGTTGTTGTTAGAAACTCACTATCAGTAATAAAGACAGCAACAGAAATAGCATACCAGTAATTATAAATACAGCACAGTATTCCAAAGAGTATTGTACACTAAAAAATATCTATTATACAAACTTAACAGACTTAACAGATTTGGTTTATTTTAGAAAAAACACAAAGAACAGTGGCATCAAACTTATAGTACATACATAAAGGAATAAGACATCATACTAAATACTGTATTCAAAAATCACAGCAAATATAAAATGACTAATAAATAATAGTATTGCACACCAATGTCTATACTATAGGCACCTGTGTCATACAAACCTTGTTTATTTAAAAACACAGTAAGTGAAGAAAAGTAGGTAGGTAAAGGGAGTGGCATAAAACTAGTTATTATAATATATAAAATAATATATTCCTACTCTATTCTCACAATATCAGTTAAAAGGTTCTACTGCTGCAGCCTATTTGTAGATTCCTGATGCTGATGGAAGAAAACCACACTCAGTGGACTATGACCAATGTCTAAACTTATAACTGACTTAAATCCACTTGCCCAGCAACAATCACTTTTTCATCTAGCTACTTATTAAACGTATTGTGATTCACCATCATGTTGAGTGTAACCTTTTTTTATTATTTATTTTATTTTAAGAGGCTATTTAGTCATGTTGTTGTAGGCTTCTTTTTGTAATGTCTTGAAGTATTAGTATAAAAATAATATCAGTAAAAACTAGTCATACATCATTTTTAAAATGTTTCTTCTTCCTTTCGTTTGGGTCGCAGTGGTGCCCCTATGGATGGACAGCGCTTATAACATTTGTGTATAGGACCTAGGCCTTACATGAATAATGGGCTAAAATAAAATATTCGTGCAGCTCTTTCAAGCTTTCCAAGCGATATTGGATGGAACGTAATGCTCAGAAAAATGTAGTCACCATTTTATATGCATTCCTTTTATAATGTGTGAAAAACTTGGCTTTTTGGTCAGTCACATGATCAAGGTTACTACTACTACTACTACTACTACTACTACTACTGGAGTAACAAGGTTACTACTACCAGGGCTGATCCTGGAGGATGCGTTCAAACCTCTATATTGAGTCCAGGGGATAAAACTGTGCTCACTGATACTGTAGCAGACGTGGAAAGTATGAACTGGACTTTTAGTTAGCCAAAGTCACATTACATGAATTGTGGGTAATGAAACTTTAAAATGGCTACCAGCTTTAAAGCTTTTGTGGCTATAAACACACTTTTTCTGATTTTGAATTTTTAAAACTGGAACTTTCAAGAATCCGTTATCTATTACACAGACACTGTCCAGTAGTGACAACTGTAAAGTGTTCATTCACAGACTGTGATTACAAGCAGTAGCTCAGATCAGTCATTTCTATTGTACTCTGTGACCTAATGAAAAGCATCACAGAAGTGTCAGCATAACTGTTATATCCTGATCCAACACTAATATTTACAATCAAAGCACCAAACTAAAAAACAGATACTTCATTAGTTAATGAACTGCCATAAATGTGCAGTAAAATAAAGAAACAACACAGACATTAGATCTGTGTGCTATGACTGCAGGGTTTTCCATGTTAGAATACTGTATGCTCTCATTGGAGCAGATACCCACATTAACTCTGCTTACACTGAACAGTTCCAATTACAGTGACAAGGAAAAGTAAGTGAACCATTTGCAATTTCCTGGTTTTCTGCATAAATTGGACCTGAAATGTGACCTGACAAAATCTGTTACAGATGTCAACAAGCACAAAATATCTCATGATCTTTTCTGTCGTTATTGAACACACCCATTAGCAATACAAAGTGATGGTGGAAAAAAGTAAACAGTTAAACAGTGTTTTATTAACTTGGTTGGTTAGCAGCAATAACACCATGCAAACACTTCCTCTAGCTGTGAATTAGACCTGAACAACATACAGGAGGATTCTTTCAACCACTCATGATTGTAGGTCTTCTGATGCCTACATGGATCACATCTGCTAATGCTGCTCGTGAATAGCACACTGACACTGTTTAGCTGTTGTTTTAAATCAAGTTAGCTCTAAACCACACCTCCATTCCTGTGTCATTGAGTGGGCACCTGATCAGGTCACATTGCATGAGGGAAGGATGCAGAATTTACTATTCACTACTTATTTTTTCTTGCTGCTGTAAATGTTTTGATTGATTTATTTAATAAAATTAAATAAAAAAAAAACAAAACAAGTGAGGGCCATGGCTCAGATACACCCTGTTGTCTCTCTACTGTTTATCATCATTTCATGTGTTGATGTGTGGACATGCTAAATATCAACATCAATATCAGTAGTGTCTTCACCTTCTTTGGATAAATCAATATTAGTTGACATTCATTCATATTGTTGTCATGTTTCTGTTATCTGTACAGTGTTGCTGTCGTTGTCAAAAAAATAATATAATAACTTTTTTGATGGAAAAATGCCACATGTAAATGGCAGTGTTGGCTATTAGCAGCTTTAATGCAGATTTATTAGCCTTGCTACAAGCTCACAAGCTGTCAAAGCCTCAGTTAAGTTTAATGGAACTCTAATCACTCTGTGCATATTGTTTTAGAAGGTGGGGAGGATTACAAGCACTGCTATGGTAGGTGTGTGTTTCTGAAAGGTACTGTGTCTGACAAACTGTGCTGAAATAAACTGTGACAACTGACGACTGTTACTGTAAAGCGCCAATAAACTACAACAACTGACTGGTGTTTGTTTTCTCTACAGCTAATCAAGGAAACCATGACTTTCATGAACACTAATTATTGAACTGTTCTGGAATTTGGCTTATACATGTTTTTTTCTTTTTATGGCAGAGCTATAACTTGGATGCAGAGTTAATATTATGAACTGTAGCTGATGAAATCCTCAAATTATTTGCAATTTTATCTCAAGAAATGATAAAATGACAATTTGAAAACACTGGGAATTTTTCCTTTAACAAACAAAATTTTTTTCTTTCTTTATTATTATTATTATTTTTCATTTATTGTTTTTAAACCCACATATAGACTAAACAAACAAAAAATAATAATTATGTGTTTGTCCACACTCTGGTTATTAACAACCTCAGAGCTCCATTGTGTCTATAAAAGATTAAATCACTGACAAATGTTGTATGAAATATGCAGCTAAGCAACAGTCCCCTGCATCCTGTTTGGATAAAATAGTGAATATAAAACTATGTTGCCCTCTGCTGTTAGACTCAGGCATCACAGAGAGTCAGTGAAGTCCAATAAATGCAACTTTAATCAGCTGTATATATGTATACATGTATATTCCTGAAGAAGTAGGGTTATTTTCCATTCATCTTACCTAATAGTTTGTCCCTTTACATATTATATTATTTTTACAGCATATTTTACGTGTTGTGTAAAACTAGAAATTAATTACTACTGTACCTGATGACTAATGAAGCAATTTACATAAACTGGTGATGAGGATTTATGAAAGGGAGGTAAAACAGAAACTGAATAATACACTACTGAGTGAAATGATGATTGTGACTTAATAATACCTGGCTTAGGTCATATTTGTTGCATCCATCTGTGTCTAGGTGACACTGACTCACACTCATGGCCATTATTTTGTGACTTGGTCTTATGAATTCTCAGTCAGTGAATCACTTCTTTAAGACATTTTCCTTGTTGAGGCAGTTTCTCCTTTTTTGCACATGATTTTTTAAGAGTCACTCTTATGAACCATATCTAAACCTTTCTGCAGTTTGTCTTTACATACAGGTTTGCTCTTCCACTTCCTCTTGAAACCAGCAGGGAGCTCTGTAATCATGTGAAAGAAATGAATTGCTAAATCTGATAGTGATGTAAAGAGGAGGATATACTGTAGACTTACTGGTCACTTCTTTTTTTCTTGTACAATCTAATGCAAAACAAAAAAGCAGTTGTGCAATGAATTATTTTACAAGCTTAGAATTCCTCAGTTTTTGTTGAAACTGTCAGACAGGTGATAATTTAAATATGTATTTATTACCGAGGTCATGGTGGAGTCTTAGTGGAATGCATTATGTTAAGATTTGTGGGCCTCTTATTTATGTAAATAGTGTGGTAAAAAACATTAGTAACATGTTTGTTTCACTACTCAAGTTATGTATTTTGATGAGTCTGTTGCATTCAGACATTCAGTCATCTGCAGGTCTGTTTAAGAGCATTTGTTATTTCAGTAAACCAGGATGTAGGTATCTTTGACCTTATGGTGTTGATAATGAAAGGAACACATTAGCTTGTAGGTGTAGTGGAAAGAACTGCTGCTAGTCACTTACCAAGAGTAGTTCAAGACAAAAAATGTTGAGTTGTATATGCATTTTCAGTACCTGAGGGGTGAACAAGATAGTGCCACTTCAAATTTTACATGAAAGTGATCTGACATAACTGATGTGATGGAGTAGATGTTCAGGTCAGAAACCTCCATCCTTTAGGATAGAATCAGGTCAAGTGTCACCACTGCAACGTACAAGCTGGGTGAAACTAAAAGTAACATGTGGTGGATCACAGAGGTGAATAATGACTTCACCTTATTATTAATATGGTATAACAATCCATATTGGTGTCTGACATAAATTTCTAAATTTTCTCTTAAAGATGACCAGTACTGTGTACAACAGTCAGTGTATGTTGCCCTGGGTTTTAGTCTCACACAATCAGGTTTAAAGCTGTACCGGTGCCTTATTATTGTGTGTGGGGATGTGTAAGTACTTGTACCTATTCCTTATGAGGACCTGAATTTTTTATTATCTGAGTGAGGATGTTTTTGCCTGTTCTCATTTTCTCACTCAACCTCAAAGAAATAAAAGTTAGTTGTGGTGGTTAAAGTCAGAGTGGGGGTTGGGGAATGCTATTTGTCCTCACAAGGATAGTGGTGTGTGTGTGTGTGTCCATCACTGCAGTGGAACATTCAGAGAGCTGATAGGAGGTGAAATGTAATTGTGTCAGAGCAAAGACCCAGAAAATGCAGAGAGACAGACAGATAGATAGAGACAGGAAGCGAGAGAGAGAGAGTTTGCCTCATCTTCGTGAACTTAGCTAAATGTCATCCATCAAGGCATTTTACTATTTTTTAGTTCAGTCTGCTGCACACAGAATGCTGCAGAATATCTCTGTGTGACTCACCCGCCTCCCACCTGCTTCACATGTTCCATTAGCAAAGCTGCAGCTGGTGCTGAGCAAGATATGTACTCATTACCTTTCATAAATCTATTTGATTAATACATTAATACAACAATAATATGACTGAAATAGAAACATTTCCATACACTCACGCACATTCACAGTCTTATCTGTTGTCTACCAGGCAGAAGCAGGATGTTTGAGGTTAAAAGGTTAAATGCCTTGCCAAATGGCACGCCAGCCGTGGTACTGTGTGAGAATCTTTAGTGACCTTATAGTTTTATTGTAACTTATTAACCACGTAATGTCATACATGGATTTAAACACAAGTTTCATTCAAATATTGGCTACTCATGGTATAGGTCATGGTAGTTGGGCAGACTTGCAGCACAAACCAAAAATCAAAAGGATCTCTAAACTAAAGATATGTCCAGCTTCTTCAGTGAGATGCTGAAGGCTGAACAGGGTTTGGACAAGTGGATGAGGAGAGAGTAGCCAGAAGAGGCAGAGATGGACAAAGCCAAAGGAAAAGAGATGAGAAAATGAGAGAAGACAATGGGGAAGATGAAGTGAATGTGATGGATGAAGATGAAATAGAACCAGAAAGAGGAACAGAAGCAGGCAGTGATAGGCAGACAGATGAAGAGGAAGAAAAGCAATTCTCTGAATTCCATTGTGGTAACAAACCATCTCACTCAGCAAAATGCTTATTGTTTTAGTCATTGTCTGTTGTTGTTCTATGTGTGTGATATGAAAGATTTAGTTAAAAAGTAAAAACATACCATGCCACCCAAACTTCTTTAGTTTCCTAGTTTGCCAAGTTGAAATAAAACTTCACGTTTAGAGTTAGCACTATATATTAGCATTATATTAGCACTATCAGTATTTGAATGTCAGATTATAAAGAATGTCAGTTTTTTTTAAGCTTTATTTCAACCTTGTTTTAAACTGTGCCACAAACGCAGTGCCATGTATTACATCACATTCAGGCTAGACTCTCTTTTATTAACTTTAGCAATCCTCCATTAAGCATTGATTTAATTGTTGTTTGTGTAAAACTGTGATGCAATTTTGTCAAGATTCTTTTCATATTCTAGGATAATCCACTTCAACCAAAGGCATTAAAAATTTAAACCTTTAACAATTTTGCTTATAGCAAACTACAGCTATCAAACAAAACTGCACGTGTTCTAGATTTACTTCATTTCAGTGCATCACTGAGCGTTCTTTGTGCCCTGTTCAATAAATCCTGACCACAGAAATGACCATGTTTTGTATTTTTAGCATTCATCATTTTTTAACATTTGTTTACTTGGTTTAGAAGCCAATCACTTTTTAGCTTAGTTGTTTATACAAATGTACTACTACTACTACCACTAGTACTACTGTACACTAACACTACAACAAATTTTATCAACAAGGGTGAACATTGTGGAGCATCCATCATATAAAAAATCTGATCGCAGGATGTTGTGGAGGCTTAACATCAAGATGCAGACAATGATCCCAATGTCTTCAATTCCTCTTGTATTCTGTGTAGATGCCCTATAGTAGTAATGAGGATGTAAGGAAGTGTGAGGAACCCTTTGTTAAATGGTTGTTTCACCCAGCAACGTCTCAGTTTGGATGGGTTCTGCCACTCTAATACAGTCGGGCCTTTTCATTTCAACTACTTTCTACCAAAATAACAATCCACATAAAAACAGCTGACAGTGGAATCTGTGGGTTATTCAGAGTGAGACACTTGTTCAGATTATGTTTTTATTGAAAATATCACATATATATACACAATTCTGACTGACCTGAAGGGGAGTGTGCTGGAGGAAGCAAATTCAGATTCTTGGCCTTGATGAGGACGACCTAATAGGATTTTTAAACCACACGAGAATGTGTTGGTGTTAAAAAAACACACATACAAACACACTCACAGCCAGAGCCACACATGCTCAGTAATAGAGTCATTACATGTTTCCATCAGCCTGCATCAATCTCCTTGTGTCTGAGAAAACAGAAAATAGTAGATGGAAAGAAGGACTGAAAAAGAGAAACAAAGCAAAGAGAAAGAAATGTCTCTCTTCTTTTCTCCCAGCAGATGTGTACTAAAGTAAAATTAGGTATGAATATTACTTATATTTAACAGGAGAAAGAAAAGCAGAGAGAATTGTTGAAATGATCCAATGTGCTTTTTGTCCTGAAGAAATCCACAAATGAAATTAAATGAAGTGACCTCTGGCAAAAACAGAAACTGCAATTTGATGGACATTTGTGCACAGAGAGACTAAAACAGCTGCAGTGAGTGCATTGCCTTCAGTTCAGAAACATTTAGTAGTATCATGGTTGACATGCAACAACAGTCATATGTAAGACAAAGCTTCCAGTTCACATGAATTAAAATTCATTTTGGCATAAGACAAGGTTCTGCAGAGGTGCCCGACAATCATCATGATGAGTAAATTCATGCAAAGTCTGTTTTTAAAAAAAAAAAATATACATAATCTGTTTGCACAGATTAAGACTTTGACATTGGGCTAGTTCAAAAAAATAGTCAAATGACAACACTGACAAATGACACCTGATGAATAATGTGTATACAATCAATAACCAATATTTTATTCACAATAGTAAACAATATCTAATGTTTAATGTTTAAGTTAATTTTGAAATTGATGGCAGCAACACATTAGAAATGTTGAGACAGAGGCAACAACAGGCTAAAAAGTATGTGGTACTAACAAGGAAGAGCTGGAAGAACATTTTGCAACTAATTAGGTTATCACTGCATGGACGCAGGAATACTGTCTAAACTCAGTTCACTATTAAAGTTAAAGCTCTGTCATGTAAAGAATATATGAATATGATCCAGAAATGCAGCTCTTCTCTGAGCCAAAGTTCATTTAAAATGGTCTGTGGAAAAGTGGAAAACTGTTCTGTGGTCAGATGTGGTCAAAAGTTTATATTCTTGTTGGAAACCATGGACATCATGTTCTCTGGACTAAATAGCACAGAGACCTTCTGGCTTTTAAAAAGTGCTTAATTCGAAAGCCAGCATCTCTGATGTTAGCGTGAATAAATGCCATTGGGCAGCTGGCCCATCTTGAAAGGCTTCAACAAAGCTGAAAGATAAATCCAGGTTTTAGAGCAGCATAAGGGTCCATCCAGACAATGTAAATGCACCAAATATATAAATAATTGGTGCATCTTGAAAAACAAAACACAACAAAGAAGACCCAGGACTGTTGAACAGTTATCCTTCTATATCAGGTACGAATGGGACCATTCTTCTTCCAAAACTCCAGCAACTGGTCTCCTCAGCTCCCAGACTGTTGTTACAACAAAAGTCATCTCAAGGCACTTTACAATGTAAGGTTTAAAACCTTACAACAGTGGAGAGGAAAAACTCTTTTTTAGAAAAGAATAAACCTCCAGCAGAACCAGGCTCAAGGTGGGTGGCCATCTGCCTTGACGGTTGGGATGAGTGGAAAGAAGGTAGGTCCCCCAGCAGCCTAAATCTACAGCAGTTTTCTATGTTCTATTGTGAAGAAAATACAGGTTATGAGATTTGGATACCAATTACAGCCAGTATTAAAGCTTAGCCCCATGCTCCTCATGAAGAGGCTGGATGTAAACAGTAGCAATGCACTTACCAAAGCTTCTCTAAAGAAACACAAGCAGAGCTGGGACCTCTGGCACAAGGAAAACAGTCTGATAAGGTAAAAACTCAGGAACACTTATAGAATCAAAAGCTTTATTTCTCTTGACCCCATCAAGCTTGCCAGAAGGCCTGACATGAAAATATACTTTTTTATCAGAGAATGGGAAGTAGTTCAGACTGCATTGTAGATGGAGTCTTTACTGCTCATTAAATTGTGGTTTAAATCTTACTTCGCTGTATAACTCTGTGTGCTGTAGTGTACTTGTTCTGACACGTGACAAGCTGGATGAATCTCTGTATTTACCTGGGCTTATAATGTATCCATGACTCAGTCCTGCTATCAGTGACAAAACTATTGCACAAAAAACTAACTTCCCATTTACAGTAAGTTAGATTGTTTACAGTGCTTTTCTACACGTAACAGCACAAATGTGTTTTAGAAATAAGGATGTGAACCTTATGTTATGAATTACAAATCAGTGGATGGTGACAGTACGTATGGTTTAGAGTGGACATGGTGACTGAGTGTACCATGGAGCCACCATGGACGCCTGTATACTATAATCAGCGTCCAAAGGATTTTTCTGGTTTTGCTAGGGCCTGGTTTTATTCAACAAAACAATTACTGTAGCCTGGGAACACAGTGGCACCACTGAGAGTGCAAGTGTCAGATGATCAGAAATGTTGTAAACAAGCCAGCATTTTATTCATATTATCTAAATCACTTAATTTGGAGGACTGCCACTGCACAACCATTTCCTCTAACAGGTTCTATTCTGCAGCACCAGCAGCTTTTCAAAAAATATCTTATTATTTATGTTTTAATAAATGTGTTACTGTGTAATGATATATTACATGTGAAGGATAAACAGAGGGCAATGTCTGATTTGTAGATTGGTCTGGTTTTCTAAATTTGAATCATGACTAACATAACTGCAGGTTGTTATGTAGGCTGAACCATTGTATTAACATATTGCAGTACTTTGGAAAGTTGCAAGGCCAGATAACTCCAATGACTTAATAACTTAGTTGTTATATTGTTATATATTGTAACTAAAGCAAATTAATGTTTGTGTTGAATGTGACCAAAGCTACAATAACCTATAATTATCCTTAAAGACATACAGATGATATATTTACATTTTCAATAAAAACTAGTTTTGTTTTTTGATCAACTTAAGTTAAGTTGAGTGAAATTTCAGAAATTCATTCATTCAACTCATCATTTTAAGTTAATGTAACAACATAAGACTAAAAAGACTTGAAGTCAGAACAACTGACAAATTTTAAGTAGAATTAGCTTAAAATTATGAAACTTAGACGTTTACATATAAAACCAAATCCTGAATGAGAATTTACAGTATATAGACATCCTTTATCCTTTAGAAAATTTAGCCATGGCTTAAAATGCATAGCAGCATTTTGACAAAAACATAAGTTTAACAGTGACTTTTAACAGCAACAATGCTACAAAGCTATCAAATAACAGAAAGATTGAATTGATTCATGTCTTGATTGCATAGTGGGAAATTAACATTAACATGCAATCAATCATGACTCTGGCAGCAGTGTGGTCTGTTGTTGTAATTTTGCAATACAAGAGTGTGGTGGAGCGCAGCAGAGCAGGCAGAGGGAGTGCAGGCCAGAGTGGATGGATGTCAAATCTCATGCTACTGTTACTCTTAGTTACATATTGTAGCTTTAAGGGCAACTTTGTGCATAAATTCAAAAAATTTCAAAGGTTTCACTTCCTTCTGAAGACAATGGTGTATATTGTGCAGTGTCATCCAGTGCTCCAAAACAGATGGACAGATTCTTAGGGCCTAATTTTCAAAAGGTTTTCATATACTAAGTTATGTGAAAAATTGATAACACACGCAGAAATGGCACAAGCTGATATACTAATGGTGTGCAGTCTTTTCAGTGAACAAAGTAGTGCATGCTGTGGATTTTGCAGCTTTCATAAATATGCAGTATAAGTGTGCACAAAATACGAGAACAAAAATGTCATATACACACATGATTTATCAAGCCTCAAAGCATCTACAGTGGCTGGGATTGTGTGAATTTTCTACTTTTATAAAGGCAGGTGCACTCTGCATGTGTACATGCGGCTTCTGTTATTTGGGACAGGAGGAGGCAAAGGAGAAATGAAAGAATATGTTGCAAACCTGCATTCATACATAGCTGGAAACATAAAGAAAAAAACCCACAAACACTTAACTTTTATTAACTTTGTGTCTTCTCTCTCCTGTAGTTGTGCCTCTTTCTCTCTCTCCTGCAGGTATCATCGGCCCTAAAGCTGTGTATTCTGGGTATTCAGTTGCTGGCCCATCCAACCTGCCTGCCTGTTCCTTGTTGCTGTTATTGGTTGTGTGATCTGCTGTTCTTTTCTCTCTTTCTTTCCACTGACCCCAACCGGCTGAGGCAGATGGCCGCCCACCTTGAGCCTGGTTCTTCTGGAGGTTTCTACCTTTCTTAAAAAGGGAGTTTTTCCTCTCCACTGTTGCCTAGTGCTGCTCAAAGGGGGATTTGTTGGGTTTTCATTATTATTTAGTTGTATTGTAAGGTCTTAAACCTTATATTGTAAATTCCCTTGAGATGACTTTTGTTGTGATTTGGCGCTATATAAATAAAATTGAATTGAAAATTGAAATACTCTGCACAGCCCTTCAGGTATATGTCATTATCAAACTTAATAATGAAGCTGAAATAGCAGAATTCTCTAACTGGCTTGACTTGAATTGAATTAACTTTTATTAATAAAAGCATGTGATTGTGTCTTATTATAAGGAGAATCTACAGTTTTTAGTAAGTCATATATTTAATTCATCACTCTTTGCAGTAGAGGATGTGCACATACTAGGGAGGGGAAGATTCGCAATAAACCAGAAACATGTGCATGCATCAGTAGAGCATCCTAGAGCATCCTATCATATGAATCCTGTGAAATCGAGATGTTACATGTCTGCATCGATACAATATATTATTGGATGTTTTTGCATTTATTAAGAAATGTGACTGAGCCAATAATTTGGTATTTTGATTTACGTTAATATGTACTATTGCTTTTTGAGCACAACAACCATAACAGAGACACAGAGATACAGAATAAAAGTTTGGAAACACTACAGGATTTTAAATAATGAGACTCATTGAACTGCATAGAATCATTTCTTTGCATTGTCCAGTCACATCATATTACATTGAATCAGCTTGTGTTGAATGGAATCACATCATATCATGGTTGGGGTGTGAATCATATTTTATTGCATTAAAGGTTCCTGCAAATGTATCTTTAATGTATTGGATCACTGACACTGTATCAAGATACAAATTGTATCAGCCTCATACCAGAGATGCACAACCCTAGTACATTTGTGTGTGTGTGTGTGTGTGTGTGTGTGTGTGTGTGTGTGTGTGCGCACGCATGTTATGCACCTAGCTATACTGTGAATGAGGCCAAAGGATTGCTGGCTTCCCAAGAGTTCTAGCAATCTTTTCATGTAGACTTTCTTTTTGTAATACTGAGATCAAATTATTAGCCTCTTCTTCTTCTATCTCCTTTAATTCCTCTGGATTGAATTTTCTCTCTCCAAACTTTCCATGACAGACACCAGCGAAACACACAAAATATGGCCACTTTCATCCGGTGTGCACCTGTTGTCAATCACACATTTTTTTCTTAGAACACCTGTAAAACTCACACCAATGAAACATGTAATTTAGTACATTACATGTACAAACTAGTTACAAACTAGTTTGGGATCCAGGCTCTGAGTTTCTAAAAGCAGTGACTTTGCAGCTACTCTGACTTCATAGTTATGTGTGCATATTTCCCATAAACCCTCAGTCCTTCCACCATCTGTCACCACCAGAAACACTAAAGGGTTTAGCACCAGCTTCAAACTAGCACATTTCTTTCTCTGATGCAGTAACATACCATCAAATATAGTACTATTAAGGAGCTATTGGAGACGTACACTTCTTTTACATTTTCATAATAATCACATTGCTAAAACAATTTAGGGAAATGAAACCACAACATAAAAAAATGAATTTATTTTTTAAAATGTGCTTTATGTTCTTCTTTCTCTTATATTTTACCACGCATGCAGTAGCTTTACTGTGCCAACCATGGCATTTAAGTGCATCTGAATTGATTTTAGAGCAAAAGAGAAGGAGAGTAGAGTAGAGGAGAGGAGAGGAGGGAGAGGGCGAGGGGGATGGGAGAATGTTGCCATGACAACTGCCATAATAATCATCCTAATGATTGATGTGCTGCGCTTCATTTCTCCCCGTTTGGACTCGCTCTCTCTCTCTTTATTTTTCTCTTTTTTCTCTCCTTCCATCTATCTGTCTGTTTTAGACCATAGTCCTTGTTTTTCTATTCATTTTCAGTGCTGCAGTAACAGCAGACGCTCGTGCATGTGAGCAACTAAGCAGACGTAAACTCACAAATATTCATTAAAATCTGAGTGAGACAAGAGAAAATAGTTGTTTTTGAAAACCGAAGAGAAGAGAGAAGAGAAGAGAAGAGAAGAGAAGAGAAGAGAAGAGAAGAGAAGAGAAGAGAAGAGAAGAGAAGAGAAGATTATTTAATATGATGGCATGTGGCCTGTTTAGGAGCCTGAATCAATCTTTTTGTGTCATTGCATTAGACCATTCAGGCGTTGTGTATGTGTGTGTATGAGTATGTGTGTTGGTGGGTGTATGCAGTGTCATAACAGATAACCCTGTGATATACTACACACAAATTGCTCTATAAATGTTAAAATGGATTACCTTACGAGTCGGCCTGGGTCAGTAGTAGCAGCCAGACACGTGATTTTGGACAAAATAGACAGACATCTGCCACAAAAAAATAATTCGTCTTGGTTTTATTTTAGGGAACCCAGACTTGCCATAGCTCTATTTCTGAGATGGTGCGAAATATTTTCAACATCTGAATTTCATTTGGTGACTCAAATTGGAAGTTCAACCCTTTGATTATTTTATCATCTGCATTACCTGCTTTGATACATTATTACACAATAAGCAACTTTATTATGGAGATTTATTTTTTAAAATTGAGGATCATCTTTCAAGCCAGTCAGAGAATTCTGCTATTTCAGCTTCATTATTAAGTTTGATAATGACATATACCTGAAGGGCTGTGCAGAGTATTTCAATTTTCAATTCAATTTTATTTATATAGCGCCAAATCACAACAAAAGTCATCTCAAGGCACTTTACAATGTAAGGTTTAAGACCTTACAATACAACTAAATAATAAGGAAAACCCAACAAATCCTCCTTTGAGCAGCACTAGGCCACAGTGGAGAGGAAAAACTCCCTTTTTAAGAAAGGTAGAAACCTCCAGCAGAACCAGGCTCAAGGCCATCTGCCTCAGCCGGTTGGGGTGAGTGAAAAGAAAGAGAGAAAGAGAGAATGAGAGAAAAGAACAGCAGATCACAGAACCAATAACAACAGCAACAACATTCAACAGGCAGGCAGGTTGGACGGGTCAGCAACTGAACATCCGGAATACACAGCTTCAGGGCCGATGATACCTGCAAATGGTGGACTGTAGCAGGCGGTAGAGTGACAGAGATAGCAGAGTGGTAGTAGCAGCTTAAGTTGCATATTGTAGCTTTAACCT
>OMLM01009489.1:0-17469 GCA_900302695.1 Helostoma temminkii
TATATATATCTCAATAGTTTATTTTAATAGTTAGTTAATTATTACGGGGACTAAGCGGTTCAGAAAATGGATGAATGGATGTATCTCTGTTTTCAACTGCCACTTCTTTTAAATGCTCGAACCTAATAGAGCACTTTACAAATGTAAAAAACTTCACACTGAGCTTCATAATGTAGCTGATGCTGAATTAAGACATTTTAAATCTAATGGTTTTGTCTTAGTGCACACACGTCAGTTTGTGTGTGATGTATATTCAAGTAACCTCAACAGTTACTCTGACTTGTTTCAGTGCCTGAAAATCCCAGAAATGGACAGTTTCATCTTCACTTTCAATTCCTCTGAGTTCTTCAGCTTAACATTTGTATACTCTGATGCAGAATAGTCTTTTCTAGATTTACTTAGTCATACTATAGTCTATGTGCTGCACAAATGCTCAGTTAAACTTCATTATATGCTTCATCCTGAGCTATCCCTACAATTTCAGTTGTTTTAAAGAGTCAAAATTTTAGATTTCATTAGTTTTTTAACACAGATTTACTCATTATTTAAGAAGCATGGGGTGGCAGTGGATCAGCCGGTGGAGCAGCGCACCTATCAACGCTAGTGTTGGCAGTTTGTGACCAGACTTCTACAGGTCAAAAATACTGTAGTGTGTGGACCATGACAAATCTGTGGGGAAATTATTTGAGAAGCAGATGGATTTTCCTACTTCTCAAATGAATTGCGATTTATTTTCATATGTTAAATGTGTCATATTGCCAGTGTTTCCTCTACACTGTGTTTGCTGTCTGCAGCAAATCTGAATCCTCTGTGTATGTGTGTGTGTGTGTACTGGACGTCCATCTCCCAGTTGGTCATTCAGTGGGTCCAGAGTACGTCTGTCTCCACGGCGATCACTCCTAACTGCTGTTATGCCTCATCAGCCCTCCTTGTCAGCATGCCTGTGTCTGATGTGTGTGTGTGTGTGTGTCCAGGACAGATGGTTGATGTATTATGTAAAACAAAGTGATCCCATTAATGGCCTGTTTAGCTGTCCCCACCCTCCTCCTTTCTTACCAACAGCATCATCACAAAAACACAAAAACACACACTTCCCTTCACAAACTCACATGCACACAGAGTCTCTAGACATCCTGTCTGTAATCGAATTCTGGAGAGGCTTAGCAGTAACCACATCTATAACGCACCCGGGAGAGAGGTGGAAGGAGAGTGAAAGAAAAGGCAAACTAGGACAGGAGCGCAGAGAGAAGGAGTGTGTGTGTTTGTGGGAGTGAAAGTGGAGGTGGTTCTCTTGTCTTAAGGTTACCCTCGGAAAGCATTTATCTTTCCAGGGAGATGCAGAAAGGAAGAGAACGGCTGGTTGGATGGTGCTTGCTGAGGAGGAGTATTTTAATATGCTGTCCTTCGTTTTAGTGCCCACACAGGAAATGTATAAATAGCATATACACGTATGTATGCATCGGCCTCTGGTAGGTGTGGGGTTTTTGTGAGAACAAAGGATGGAGGGGGAAAAGGAAGATGAGAGGACGCTGGTTGCTTAGACATCTCAAGCAACACGATGCAAATTATCCTTATTTGTACAAACCATTACAGGAAGTAAAACAGGTGCCAGAAAAAATCCATAACTTTGTGATGTGTGTGATTACCTCTCATCCAAAACTTAATAAGAAACATTTCTCTGGAGATTAATTTTTGTTGATTGACTTGTGTCTGTTCTCAACAGCTTCTGGAACCAATGACAATGAGGAGCGAGTGTTTCGAGAGAGGATTGGTCCTCGCCGGCGGCAGGGCGCTGTCCGAAGACGTGTCCATCAAGTCAATGGACACAAGTTCATGGCCACCTACCTGAGACAACCAACCTACTGCTCACATTGCAGAGATTTTATCTGGTAGGAAACGCACACATACTCTCACATCTGTACAGTATGACCTGGTTTATTTGCCATTACCTTTCATTAAACTAATGTGACTGAAATACTGACTCTGTGTGTGATCTGATAGGGGTGTGCTGGGAAAGCAGGGATACCAGTGTCAGGGTGAGTACTTTTCTCTGGTAGATTCCAGTTTCTCAAGTAACATTGCACATCATTTATTATTTAAGTGTGAGAACACAAGAGGGTTTACGTGTTGCTGAATAACGGCTGTGATTTGGTTGCGAGCTAAAACGCCAGAGCCATACATGCATGGCCATTACACCAAGATACGCATAATGTAGCTTGGAAGTCTCTCATGAAAATTTGTTGCTTTTTCTTCCATTGATGCAAACATTCAGAAAATTCTGCAGCAAGTGTCACTTAATTCACCTGTGGAGTTGCTTTAGTGCTCACAAGGAGTCACAGTCAAATGGAAGATTCTGCAGAACCTACATTCAGCGCACATTCAGAAAGTCGTGCCATTTATGTGCTGTGGCAGGATGTATGGGGGTGGTGGATTGAATTCAACTGTTCAGTTCTAACATTGTATCTTAGACTAAAAGTGCTATCAGATCAACTTGACTGCCACATTTAAGTATTGCTTTGTCTGTCATCTTGTGAGGCACAATTTGTGATGAAAGATGAAACAGTTGGCATGATGATATTTTTAAGTTGAAAAAAATCTACACTCTGAATATTTAATAATAAACAAGCATTGTATTTCACTGTTACCTTAACACACGCCCACCAGTGCAGCACATTAACAAATAATGTGGGTTGTTTATATATTTAACCATAATGAATATATTTTCCAAACCTACACCAACCAAGTACGTTTGGTTGCCTTAAGGCTTGTCTACATAACGGAGGACAGCTGTGTCAATTTTAATAAATGCAGTTGTTTACAGACGGAGCAACTGCTCACATTTCACTTGTGTTTAACTTCCTTAGCTTCAAATTGAAGCATATTTTTGTGCCTGGTACTAAGTGTAGTAAAATACAGGGGGCCTGCACCCTGTGCTGTACCATTGATAGACACAGACTGAAAAGTGAAGCCGCTGCTAATGTTGTGCTTTTACTATGAACTGTGTAAACACTGTGTAACCTTAACCACACATTAATAATTAATTGATAAATTGATACATAATTAACAAATAATTCATTAAAATCATTAGCATTGAAAATAATCCAGAGTTCTCAGTTTCATCCAGCTACTTTTGATATACAAGTATTAATCTACTATATATGATTTTTTCATCCAGTCTATACTTGCAAGTGTAATTAAGGCACGTAACAGGACATAAGTGATCACAGACACTAATTGATAGTGATCTAATTGGCGTCGATATCTGAACTCAGATTATTAGACAGTGGAGCATTAATCTCGTACCAGTGCTATTTTGATTTCTCAGATTAACCTTTGTGTACTTCTGATTTTCATCATTCATGTATTTGTACACTTTTGGCTTTTTTAGATTTTATATTGTTAGGTTGTTATTAAGTTGTTTTTAAAATGGCGTTGTAACATTTTTATTCATTTATTATTTTTAGTCATTTAATGTGTGTAATTCAAATCAGATCAGTATTGGTACAAAATTAACTTGGTGCATTATTAAATCACTGGGTAATTTAACAGTCAAATATGCAGTAATAAAATAGAAAAGCCTACCTCAAAATGTTGTCGCCATATTTTGCCAAACTGGGTTAACATTGTACAATTGCACAGTCTAAACTCAATCTTGTTTAATTTTGATGAAATGTATGTACATCTCTGATGCTGATACTCTGCTTGTAGTGTGTACATGCGTCGTCCACAAGCGCTGCCATGAGCTCATAATCACCAAGTGTGCCGGGATGAAGAAGCAGGAGGACACGCCTGAGGAGGTACAAACACACATGCGAATACACAAATGGTAGAGTATGTTTGTGTAGAAATTAAAGGATTTTACCCTGATTCTGCTCCTTAAAGGGGGAGCTACACCCGTGATCAAATTTTCATGTAAAGATAAACCCATATAATTCTGTGACTAGAGACAATTTTTTGTTGTGATTTGACTATATTTAAATTAATTAAATTGAAATGTTCACAGATTGTGACATTGTAGGGAGTTTATACTTATGTGGTGACGACAATAACAATGGTCATCATGTCACGTTTTTTTAAATAAATTGCATACAACGGCTAAATTCAACCCTAGAGTGTGGTGTACTGCCACTTTAATAACACTTATATAGTGAACAGATAATTACAAAGCATATTCACATGTAGAATGAATTCACACACAGATGCTCAGCACTCACACTTTTTGTGAATAACTATTGACTACTTCAGACAACATGTGTACACTGTATACAAACTCTAGAGCCTCATTTACTCCACCAATGCAACAGTGACCTCTTTGTAACACTGTGCACTGTGTGTGTGTGTGTGTGTGTGTGTGTGTCTCCCCCTGTAGGTGGGTTCGCAACGGTTCAGTGTTAACATGCCCCATAAGTTCAATATCCACAACTACAAGGTCCCCACCTTCTGTGACCACTGTGGTTCCCTGCTGTGGGGTTTCATGAGGCAGGGTCTGCAGTGCAAAGGTGAGTTCATGTACATCTCGGTATTTACAATGTAAGCTTACAAGGAGATGTTATAAACAAACTGCGTATGTATTTGAGTTCTGCTCGGACCGGACAAAGACCTATGATGATGTAATTTGAACTTACTTACTTACTTTTAAATGCAAGGTAACTTTAAAAAAGTCAAATTCTTGAATGAGAAATCCAGTTATATATTTTAATGTGAATAGTTTTATATGTTCTTGTGGTTTTACAGTATGTAAGATGAATGTACACAGGCGATGTGAGACTAATGTAGCTCCTAACTGTGGTGTGGACGCCCGGGGAATTGCTAAGGTCCTGTCTGACCTGGGAGTCACGCCTGACAAAATCTCAAACACTGCACAGCGCAGGAGGAAGGTAAGATAATTTTCTTACAGTGAATTTGATTTTGCAGTTCAAGTCAACAGTTTGAACATTTGGAGGAAGATTTGAACTTTTTTCAATGCATATACATATAGTTTTGTTTTTACAATAAATTTTTCGGATATCATCCCTCATCCTTGGAATAATGAGAAAAACCTGTCTAGACACTGGTATCTTTACATCAGTTCGTTACAATAGTTATAATAATATTATCAGAATATTAACAGTATGATAAGAAAACTTTCCTTTTGTCCATTATTTTGGACTAATAGAACACATGTGGCACCAGAGTAAGTCTTAATTATATATATTATTACATATTTTTTAACAGCTGTGGCCATTGATTAAGCCTGAATTGCTAATTTATCACACATCTGTACACCATCATCGCTGTGGTATCACTGTGGTGATCGCTATTATTGAAGTTGATTGGTGATTAAAAGACATTTCATTGCTGTTGCTGAAAAAGTGGACTAATTTACAGTTTAGCCAGGTGGAAGATAACTTGATTGGCCAACCAGCACCTGTAAAACACAACATTTTATTGCATGGTTTTCACAAAAGTAAAGTGTAAAAACCACGTTCCTACACTTACATCTATTATATGTCATTGCTGAGTTGAGTGGGCAACCAGCACAGACATACTGTAGATACAGTAAAAGGTGTAAATTATCAAGCTTTATTTGTGGATATATTTGCCTTCAAAGGGCACCAAGTTCTTCCCCCATGTTTCTTGTCTTAGTACTAAGCTCAGCTTCCTGTAACTTCTTTTTTACCATACAGACACAATAACAGCTTTTTCACATCTTGAACTGAGATTCAGCTCCCTGATTCATATTCAGGATTTATGAGAGCAGCCTAAAGGAACGGTCATGTTGTCTCTTCTCTCTCCAGTTGACTTCGGGGCAGGACGCTCCCCAGTCCCCTCCTGAGCTCTCTCAGACTGATGAGAACAGCTTAAGCCAGCCAGCTGTCCCCACCTCTCCGTCACAGCAGGGTAACACTGATCAAAACACACACACACACACACAATCAAAAACACAGATTTGACACAAACATGCAGACAAACCCTTTGAGAGGTGTTCTTAGCAGCATGTGGTTTTAATGTGTTCATTTTACCAGTAAGAGGTAGTAATTTGATTTGAGTGATAATATTGTTGCTCCTTTTAAAAAAGAAGTACTTAAATGTGTTATTGTCCTTGTAGAAATTAGGCTAAACCTGAATTATCTAAGAATTATCCCTCACCGCCCACTGCCATGTGGTTCTCACAGTTAGTCATCGTCCTCTCACACTTTGCAAGCTGAGAAATAAAAGTTAACTTTCTCTTTGTGGAAAAAAATTTGAGCCAAATGATGATGACAACACCGGCCACTGCTGTTATGTATTTGCCCCAGACAGATACAGTATGCAGATTCTGACTCATCCCAGGTATTAAAAGAGGTCGTTTTTTAAAGTTTTTTCGAAAGTAATTAGTAACAAATAATGAGTAACATCTTTTTTTTGCATAACGAGCTGAACACTGACAGGAAAAAAGGCAGTCAAGCCGTGTTTCACTGATGCCTGATGGGCTTTTCGGATGACACCCACAGACTTGGCAGAGTTGGATCGCCTGCAGGACGTGCTGTCGCTCGACCAGCAGGGACCCCAACACTCCTCCACCTCCTCCTCTTCTTCCTCCTCCACCAACTCCTCCTCTTCCTCGTCCTCCACCATGGCAGGCAGGGAGAACGGACAGGTCCAGAGGAGGACCCTCAAGGACTTTAACTTTATCAAGGTCCTCGGCAAAGGCAGCTTTGGCAAGGTGCGATAACACAGGAGGCGTTTGAGGGGGGATGTTTATTTGTTTACTGTTCATTTTGACTATAATGTATTCTGTTAACACCACAGAAGTTTCCATCATTCAGTGATGCTTTATCATGAGGTTTCAGTGAATATGATGTGAAATGTTACAAATTATGATATAAATTAATTAATGATAATATTTCTTTGTGACTGTTGGATGTGCACATAAGTTTGCTAAAGCTGTGCTGTGTCTACAGCTCCTTCTACTGTCCTAAAGTGGCCAAACAAAATATAAAGAGGATGTGTAATGTGTAATATTATATTTTACAATATAAACAAAATGCAGCGTTTTATCAGATGGTTTTCAGAACATCTTCTCTGTGCATCAGTTGAATAGTTCAGATAAGAGTGTCCTCGTTCCTGTTTGTAACCTATGTCTTTGTTTTTACTCTTCACATCACCTCCACTTCTTGCTTCAGGTGATGTTGGCGGAGTTGAAGGGAACAGAGGAGGTTTATGCCGTCAAAGTTTTGAAGAAGGATGTGATCCTGCAGGATGATGACGTAGACTGCACCATGACAGAAAAGCGCATTCTGGCCCTCGCCTGCCGACACCCCTACCTCACCCAGCTCTACTGCTGCTTCCAGACACGGGTAGGACCACCAGAAAGCACACATACTGATTGGATAAGTAGTTTCTGTTTCCTCAGTTTCATGCCTCTCTCTCTCTCTCTCTCGCTCTCTCTCTCTCTCTCTCTGCAGGACCGTTTGTTCTTTGTAATGGAATATGTGAACGGAGGAGACCTGATGTTCCAGATTCAGCGATCCAGAAAGTTTGATGAACCTCGCTCTCGTTTCTACGCAGCCGAAGTCACCTCAGCCCTCATGTTTTTGCACCGTAATGGAGTTATCTACAGGTACGCACTCCTACTTTATATATTTAGTCAAGGACACCCTAAGCTATTATAAGTTTTTGTCTATAGTAAGTCACAGTGTCTTGTAGATTCTTGATAAGGTGAGTTATCTGAAGAAATAATAGCCGTTGGGTAATTTCATAAAAGGTTCAGTGATCAGGAACATACCAGAAGGTGTATGACAACTTGTTTCACACTTTAGTTGAGCATTGCATGTTCTCTTCTCCCAGTGAGCCCAACTGTTCTGGAAGCCAGATGGTGCTAATTCTCTCTCTCTGTGTGTGTCTCTCTCTTTCTCAGGGATCTGAAGCTGGACAACATATTGTTGGATGCAGAGGGACACTGTAAGCTGGCAGACTTCGGCATGTGCAAAGAGGGCATCATGAACGGAGTCACCACTACCACCTTCTGTGGCACCCCGGACTACATTGCTCCTGAGGTTAGCTAAATTCTCAGCACAGGTCATTCAAATTCAGTTCAATTATATGTTTTAGCCAAATTGCTCTGACGCTTTTTCACAGCTCTGTGACATTTTTCTGATCAGTGTCCATTTCAGCCCCAAATAATAATCAAGTCACGCAAACTGATGTACAGCTTTTATCACAGTATTTCCCAGTCCCCATGATGAGTAAAATCATTTTGGTGCATAAAGTTGGATTTTATTTTGGAATTTACAAAGAAGTTTCTCTTCCATTGAATTCCACAGTGAAATTTCACCTATCCAGTGGTTGATGTTTGTAGTTAGTTTGTAAATTTCACATTCAACATTAAATGTGTTTAATAAATACATAATACACCAAAAATAAGGAGCTGAAAACCAGCCTTGTAATCCAAAGTTACTTTGAGTCACCTAAGAACTTTCCTCTTATATTATGGTACCTTGGGATTTACCTGCCTTCTTATTTTTTCTTGACTGAAAGTTTTACATTTGATACTTGAATATATCTTACTGGTGCTTAAGCTCTCCTTGCTTATTATTACATAAGATGCTTGGACTTCCTTCTGCACAGTGAGGTACTGTATGTGCAGAGACTGACACAACAAAGTTGTTTTCTCATTAATCTGTTGAAGAAGTTTGTGCAAAGTTTAAACCCAAGTTTGAAACTTGTTCATTTGAGCATTTGTATGCATATGCAACCTTTGTGTGATGTGGAAAATTGAAACCTCCAGTGCAAATACAGAGAGAACTGATATATATTTTGTGCCCACCTGTGAAATGTTTTAAAGCCATTATTATGTGCTTATTCATAGATTCTAGATTTTCAGTGAAGAACAAGTAGCCATACTTTTAAAAGGTTTCAACCAGTTAAGTAATTTTTTCGGTGGCAGGTGGCAAATAACATCTCTGGAAGGGATCATTTGAGTTATTCTTCCACTTCTGTTGTTAATAAATAGCCTTTCCCAGGACTCCTTGTTCAGTTGTTGCTTTCTCTACACAACAGACTGTATTAACCTTGTTAAAATATAAGGCACGTCAGGTATTGTGCAGTATTTGTGCACATTTTCTACTAAAGTCATTTGGACCTGTGTTGCCATGTCTACATGTGTGTGTCCATGTTACATGCTGTAGATGGAGGTTGGTGTGCAAATATCATTCCTCCTGATTAATTATATCATATTGTTGAATTCAGATCCTGCAGGAGCAGGAGTATGGAGCCTCTGTGGACTGGTGGGCCTTGGGGGTCCTGATGTATGAGATGATGGCCGGACAGCCTCCGTTTGAAGCTGATAATGAAGACGACTTGTTTGAGTCAATTCTCCACGATGACGTCCTGTATCCTGTGTGGCTCAGCAAAGAGGCTGTGTCTATCCTTAGAGCGGTAAAGAGAGATCTTCTTCATCAGTGATTCATATGAGAGAATGTACTACGTGAAAGTTACTTTTTTATAGTTTATGTACAGTTGAGATTTGCTCTTCCAGAACACAAAGATAAATAAAAAAAGAAATATTTTTATGTGGCTGTCTTTGGACAAAACGTTTCTAGCTATAATTTTTTTGGCTGTCAGAACACATCTGAGTAAAACCAGGTTTAATTGTCAGGTTGTATAACTCATATATTTCCATTTAATTTAATTTTAAAAATGCACACTCTGTGATTTCTGAAAACCTCAGAACATTGTCAACATTTACTGTAATTCTGCATGTGTTTTGGGATCATCAACCACCTGAATGTGAAAATATTAGATCCTTTGCATGATAAAAACTCATTTTTAACATTAACATCTCAGTTTTCCTATATGGAAAAGAAATGACCATATAAACAACATTCATAGTATGTAACTTAAGTAAAAAGCTCAAATTTTCTGAACGAATTATGTCTCTGACCTCTCGAATTTAACTCTGAAAAGATTTCACTTCATGCATATAGGTTTCACTTCAGACTTTTTGTCACTCTGTCATTCATGTTTTTATCCATAGAGCTGCGCACAAGCAAATCAGGCTCATTCAGAGCGCACTTAACATGAAGTGTGACAATGCACTTTACTCTGACGCTGAGAAGAGTAAAAAAGTCAGTCAGAGAGGTTAAACTAATAATAATGTGATCATAAAACCACAGTAGATCACAAAGTGCTCTTACAGCAATGAACAGACAGCAGAACAAAAGCGACACCGCTTTCAATGGCAGTAAATAACACCAGCACTCTGACCTGTTTCATCACTCTGCCACTTTGATTGTACCATCCACAGAGCCACCAATGCCTCACTTCTATTATTAGCACTGAAATGTTTTTTGCTCAGCATCTCGCTCTGCCTCTGTCTATGTCATTATATAGGAGAAACCCCAGCACCCTCCACAGGGGATGGATTTCAGACAGTTTAATTCTATATATAAAGTGTTTGTTTTCTTTGTATGTGTGTAGTTCATGACCAAGAACCCGGCCAAGCGTCTGGGCTGTGTGGTGAGCCAAGGCTGCGAGGAAGCCATCAAGGCCCATGCCTTCTTCAGAGAGATCGACTGGGTGCTGCTGGAGCAGAGGAAAGTCAAACCACCCTTTAAACCCCGAATTGTAAGTAATACACACACACACACATGTTCAACACACAAATGGACACAACCTGTAAATCTGAAAAATATTAATTGTGAGGAGAATTTTACATGCTAAACTAAAACAAGTTCCTCTTTCAGCCATAGAGTAATAAGAAAGGATTCATTTTATGAAATGAACAACTAATTTGTTTTCTTTTAAAATCTATATTTGTATTGTTAAAATTGCAGACAATAACATTATCTGTCAAATTACGTGAAATTTTGTGTGTTTTAGGAACATTTTTCATTCTTATTTTTTAAGAAAATATTTTCTAAATGCAAATACTAATAATAAATAAATAATGCAATTTGAGTTGTACAACTTTACTTTGAGAACTGCGAGTTTCAACCTAACTACAGTCCAGTTTTGCAAACCTAAACATCCAAAACTCACCAGACTGACCCCTTAATTGCACCCATTAAATTACTCTAGATTAAATAAGCACCAACCCACGTTACTGTTAATTAAACATGCTTAATAGTCACTTACTTTAAAAGCCATCCAGGTTTCAGGCTCTTTATAAACAGAGCTCTCAGACTGAGCTGTCTGAGGACACTGTCACATTCAGACGCACAAAGCACTCGCTCAGCTCCAAGTGTTTGTGAAAGCAAAGTGACACTGATAAAACCGATGTTACGCTGATCATCTGTCCACGTGTCCAAACACCCAGTTGATGTTGTCAAACACAATCACTCTTATTATTAGATGTGATAAATATGATGTGATTGCACTAGCTAAAAGCTCTTTTTTGTTATCACACGATAACAATAATGATTTACATCGAGGATACTTTCTGCTGAGATCCTGAAGCTTTGTCATTCAGACTGTCAGCGTGTGCTCTGAGAAAAAAGCAGTGTGATTTACTAAACATTAAAGAACATTGTTTGATTTCTTCTCCTAAAGGTTACATAGACTTCATTACAAAAAATTTAATGTGGCCCCAGTACTGTAAAATACACACATACCCTGATATTCAAGATCTGGGAATTTGCATTAAAATGCAAAAGCTTATCTTATATGATTTTCTGGTTCGATGTGTTTTGCATTATATACTGTAATGAACTGTTTTCTTAATGAAGATTTATTTTACCAACCTTCAGCAGAGATGCATGCTGTATAAGTGCACGTACAGAAAGTTTAAACAGCTGTTATTTTCACATAAGAAAACGCAGTAAGTCTCAGTGTACAGAAGGTGTCGCTCTAAAATCACTTTCATAGCACAGTGAAGCTGCTTCTTCTGATGCCATTCCTCTGTGTGTGTGTGTGTGTGTGTGTGTGTGTGTGTGTCTCTGCAGAAGACCAAACGAGATGTGAATAACTTTGACCAGGACTTCACCAAGGAGGACCCAGTGTTGACGCCCACAGATGAGGCCATCATCCGACAGATCAACCAGGAGGAGTTCAAAGACTTCTCCTACTGTGCCCCTGAGGAGGCGCAGACCTAACACACACGGACTCACACACACATCCAACAACACTAAACCTAGCACACACGTACACACACATGCTGGCGCACGTAGAACCATAAATCCCTTTACAAAACACACACACATACACACACAGACGGTCACTCCTTTACTTTGACGCTATTGGTTGTTGTTACTTTTGGAATATTCTTTATTTGCATTGTGTTGTTCTTGTTGCCTGGGTTTATTATGAATATGAATATGTATATGAATATCTGCACATGCTTTCACACACATTCCTGCGTGTACAATTTTAATGCAGACTCATACACTATAGTCCCAAGTCTACACAACTACACTGCACATGCTCAGACAACCAAACACACACATATACAAATACTTACACTGCTTCTCTCCCCAGCACCTGTACACATATGGACTGTAGGTGTTGGGTGCAGAGGCCTGTATATAGCCTGTGTTGATTGGCTGTATTGTGTTGGTGTTGTCTGCTAGTAAAGGAGAGTTGTGGCGCATGGACAAGCACCCTACCTGTGTTACTACTGTCCTTATTGTGGACCAGTTAGGGCCAAATACCCTTTGTGCAATACTCTGACTATCTATATATTTTACAGTTTGGTTTGTTCATGTGTTATTTTTTGTCTTTGTTTCCTAAAGAGGTTTTTTTTTTTTGTTGGATTGTGGTATGATTGAAATCTCACTCTCATCTGTTTCCTGTGTTGTGTGTATAAAGTGAATGTTGATTTTTCAAGTTACAGGCTATTGAACTAATTATGTGGAGCAGAGAGTTACAGGTGGCCTGTGTAGCAGTGAAAAGCCCAGTCTCCAGCTATTTCTTCCATTTGCTACTTTCAGAATCTGCATCTGTTCTGCTGGGGTGAATGCGCTGGTGTCTGGGCATGTTTTTGTTTGTTTGTTTTCTATAGTTACCATCAGTGTTTTCAGCTCCCTTTTCCTTCCCCCTCTCCTCCAAAGCACCAATTCCCCTTTCCCACACGTTGCAGCCATCTCTTTCAGCCAAAACCACTTGTTTTTCTGACATTTGCTTTTTTTTTCATGAATGGCTTTTTCTTTCTTATGGCTCTCTCTTTTTTATTGTAATTATTATTGCAAAGTGTATCTGGAGGAAACCTTTGTGTATAATACTATAACTATACTATTACAATTCTGTTACAGCCGGGTGAAAAGAAATGTGGAGAACCAGCAGCTGAATTACCTCTCATTTCAGACACACACTAAACACTACATACAGACTATCCTCTTGTCTCCTCCCTCCTTTTACTCTCTTACAAGCACACACACAGGCACACACACACAGAGAAGGACTATTGTTGCGTATTCTGTACAGTGAATTGAAGGTGAGCTGGTTGCTCTGTGTGCTGTAGAGTCGGTGTGTAGTGAAGCTTTGTGCACCCAGGGGTAAGGCTGTTCCTGGTCACACTTCTATCTTACTCTGTGCCAAAATGTAGTCCAACAGTCAGGCTAGTCCTGTCTGGTCTGATTCCATTAAAACACTGAGCTGTCTACATCACTTCTAGACTCTTCTTTCTTTATTGATTTATTTTGGGGGTGGCTTCTAGAGATTCTCACGTGCTGCACTCAGAGGCAAGTCTGTGGGATGCTTGAAAGCCTGTGTGAAAGGAGGAGGAGAAGAAGAGAGGAGAGGGTGGAGTGGAGAGAGGAAAGAAGGGGAGGGGAGGGCTCCTGGCCGGCTGACCAATCATTGTGCTCAGTTTAGAGGCCTGTAGGTGATGCTCATGCAAAGAGGACATGCTGGCTGGAGTCTGTTCAAGTCATCTGTGCTGCGGGGGAACACTTTGTCTTGTGACATTTGGCACCACTAATTGCCTCTCTGATTAATTTGGCTACCTGTGATGGTGCAAATTGTAGTGGGGGTATTCCCTGCTGTGCTGTAAACTCACACTGTTCATCGCATATAGGCTTCTGTTGGACACAATGACGGCCGACAAGGAGAAGAGAAGGTAAAGCTACTTTGCGCGCAGTTATTTTCACAGTTTCTCTGACTTGTTTTTAAAAATATTTTATGTGCATGTATTGTTTATGCAAAACAGTGTTAATTGGCTTTGGTTTATACCACTTTGGTGAGTACCTGAGGTGATGTGCTAGGCCACAAATGATGTTGTGACCATCTAGATAATTTGAAAAATGACCTCAATGCACTGCTTCCCTCCTCCATAAGTTCAAATTCAGGTTAGATATGAAGCAGAAGTCTTCATAACTAGTTAAACTAAAAATATATTAGTGGTAAAATTAATAGATAACAAATAGAATAAATTTTTTTTAAATAACCTTAAACTGGAGGTATCCTAACTCTCCAGTGTCATCTTTCGAAGTGTTGCATGTTTCATATTGAGAAATTCTCTACAACCATGTTGCTGACATATTATTCTTTATCAAGTGTTCCTGAAAGCTAAAGTTTTGTGATATTAATTCTTTTGAACGAATGTATAGTGTATTTATTAGTGTATTTTTAGTGTATAGTGTATTAAATGCACATTATCTTCCAACTCTACAATTCTCGTTTTACTTTGTTAAATTTCTGGACACATATCATTGAATCATGAATCTTAATAACCATAATGACAGTGACAACAAAAAGTTAAGTTGCAGTTTTTGCTATGGACCTATATTTATCTAATCACAAAAGTGTTGCTGTGTGCAGACTAGTGTATGTCATTTATGTCATTGTACTATCCGTTCTATATTTATACCGTGAAGTCTGTCTGCAGTAGTGCATTACACTAAAACTACACTAATTTAGTAAAATCCTTGCAAATGTCATGATTACTTGTGTTGTTTTTCATAATGAAAGCTGTTTTTTATTCTCACTTGTGTTTTTCAACTCACCTTCCCTGACAGGGCAATCAGCCGTGAAGCAGCCAGAAGGAGGCGACGAGTAGAATCTGATGTGTTCGCCGATTTGTCTCGTCTCCTGCCACTCCCACCCTCTGTCCGAGCTCACTTGGACAAACCCTCCATCATTCGTCTCACTCTCAGCTACATACGCATGCACACACTGCTGAAAGGTAACCACAGTTGCCGCATACTATATACATTTGACAGCTGCATATGGCAGGCACATAGAACAAAAATGCTCGAGAGTCTTACAGAAATAACTGTATTTATACATGCAGATAATGATACCATATATGTGCATGTTTCTTTATATTTGGTCACGGTTGAAGAGAACATATATATTCAGTTTACGTTTTTGTTTTAAAAAAATGTACAAAAATGTTTTTGTACAATGGGATCAGCTTCATAATAAGCACTCAATGAATAATATCTGTTTGTTGAGGTAAACTGTTATCACAGGCTGGTGGGTTTAAGATGAGTGTTAGAGAGAGGATGTCTTTGAATAACATGAGTAATAACAAATAGAAGACACACACACGCACACACATTGATCACAAATTCACCACATCCTTTTGTTCACAGTTCCCATAAAAACGTAACATGCTAAAATTGTGAACTAGGCTAGAAAAGTTTCCTGTGCGGGGGAAAAAAAAGCACACTTATTTGAGGGTAAATCAGAGTGTAGCACAGTTAATCAAATCATTTTCTTTCCTGTGCTATTTCAGGGAACGCTGGGACAAAAGCAGAGGCCAGTCACACAGTAAAATATGGCCAATTGGCACAAGATAGAGATGAATGGCAAATATTTGGCAGAAGGTGTGATGATGAGGAGAAAGAGACAGAGGAACTCAAAGCCTTGGAGGAGATAAACTTGTACCTGAAGATCATGGAAGGATTTGTGATGGTTATTTCCACTGAAGGAGACATGATCTTCCTGTCTGACAATGTCAGCAAGTACATGGGTTTGACACAGGTACACTCAAACATGAATGGCATATTCATTAAGGATTTGTAATTTATATGAATTAAAAAATGGGAGCAATATATACTTTTTTGTTTTCTGACAGACTGAGTTGATGGGACACAACATTTTTGAGTTTGCACACCCATGTGACCATGAAGAAATCAGAAATAATCTTCGGTTAACAGCAGGTGTGTGTATGAGTGTCTTGTGTTGAGTCTGGTTTGTACAGTATATCCTGTTTGTCCACGTATCTTACTAAATTACTTGCCTTTCAGAGGAAGTTTGGTGTGGTGCGAGGAGGGACTTCATCATGAGGATAAAAAGCGCTCTGACACACAGAGGAAGAAGCACCAACCTCAAATCAGCTACGTGGAAGGTTCGTGAGAAACAAAACCACTTTAAAGCGCAAATCTTCAAAAAGCATAAAAAGAAAACTATTATAAGCATTTATTTCCCCTTTTAATTCCACGCTCTACGGTTTTAGGTTTTGCACTGCCAGGGTCATGTGAAGGTGTGTGTTGCCCCATCTTCAGTTTCCTGCCTTATGTTAACCTGCCAACCTTTGCCTCTCTCACACACACTCCTCAGCACACACACCTTCACAAGCCAGCACAGCATGGACATGAGGTTCACATACTGTGACCAGAGGTGATTTACACAAATCGATACACACACACTTGACATCATACACACGCATAGACAAGTGAATTACGCTATTTTTTCAGACGCAAAGCCAATGTGTGAATAAAGGAATAATATGTCAAAATTAAGTTCTAATTGAGTAGATCTGTAGTTGAGCAACTTGTAAAATGTTACTCACTGGTGTAATTTGTTTTAACAAAAAAAGAAGGCCAGAGCATTGGTGTAGTGGTTATTACTGTAGCTTGAATTGCAGCTGGGTGCCTTTTTACCGACGGCTGTGTGAGTTTCATCCTAAAATACAAAAACATGCATGTTAACATAACTGGTGTGAATGTGAGTGTCAGTGGTTGTCAGTGTCAGCCTCTGGACTAGTGACCTGTCCAGTGTGCACACAGCTCTTGCCCAGTCACAGGCCCCACGACCCTTAACAAGATAGGTAGCTAAGAAAATGGATGAATGGATGGATGGATGGATGGATAAAAATTAAATAATAAAAGAAACGTCTTTGAAACACTGCAGTTGCAAACTAAATGAGTTGTTTTCCAAGTCTAATAATAAGGAAGATTTTGATTTCATTTTGCAATATTACATGTTATGAAACCAATTAGAAAAAGGAAGAAAAATTGTTGAACTCCATGTTTATCCCCTTTTAGTCAAGAATTATGCTACACTGTTCCTCTGCCTCTACACGCAGGTTCTAATCGTAAAGTTAAGTAAAACAGCAAGGTCAAGGTGGACGAGTAGCAATCTTTCTGGAGCTGATGATTTTCCAGTGTTACTCAATTTTTATAAATGGCACATAAGTTGGAAAGAAAATATCCAATTTATTATAGTTTGGATGGGTTCCTAACTTCAGTTAACTAATAGTAGTTGTATAATAACAA
This sequence comes from Helostoma temminkii, assembly GCA_900302695.1. Classification (NCBI taxonomy): domain Eukaryota; kingdom Metazoa; phylum Chordata; class Actinopteri; order Anabantiformes; family Helostomatidae; genus Helostoma; species Helostoma temminkii. The sequence goes on from OMLM01009489.1 coordinate 17,400, forward strand.
TATACAATATATAGTGTCATTGTTTATGGAAAACAATTTGCCTAGTTGTTAGTTATATAAAATACTGTAT
>OMLM01009491.1:0-13106 GCA_900302695.1 Helostoma temminkii
CCAGGTATTTAAAATTAGTTAATTAACATTAGTCAATTACTTTACAGAAAGCTTTCAAGAAAGCTGACAATATTGAATGAAATCTAAGAGTTCTATTATTTAATAAAGATTATTCAGAAGTATTTTAAAATGCTTTAAAATCACACACAGAGATTTGGTTGATACTTATTTCCATCTTTAGATAGATGTTTTGTATTTTACATAAAGTAGCTATTTCATTTTGTATCCCAGACTAAAATTGAGTCAAATATGTGTATATGTGTATTTATATGTGTATAACATTCATAGAGTCAAACAAAAATGTATTATCCATAGATTAGATTATTTTGACTTTTTTCATTGTGTCTCATTCTTCAGAAACTGGAAGATGCGTTGGTTTGTACTGAGAGACAGCAAGCTGATGTACTACGACAATGACAGTGAGGAGAAGCTGAAGGGAACCATCGACATACGAGCAGCCAAGTAACATTTCTAAAAAGCCCTGGTGCCAGAAGGCACCAAACCCAAAGAAGACCCAAACAATCCCTTGTTTTTTAGTTTTGAGACATTAACTTTATTTCTCAGACATGTATCCTGTTTTCACTTTTACAGGGAGATAGTGGATAATCATGAAAAAGAAAATGCTCTGAACATTGTGACAGACGAGAGAACCTATCAGGTGTTTGCTGAGTCACCTGAGGATGCAAGGTGGGAAGGAGACTTGTGATGTTGATGTATAAAATAGAAATATCTGAGTAGATTCAAACATCGGTGGTGACAGTATTTCTTGTTTCTCTTTCTGTGCAGTGGGTGGTTTAATGTTCTCAGTAAAGTGCGAGTGTGCACCCCTGAACAACTGCTGGAGATGTCCCACGAACAAGCCAACCCAAAGAATGCTGTGGTCAGTCTCTAAAAACATGACACCAAGAACTTATTATGAGCCAAAACAATTCTTCTGTTTGTTCAACCCTTATCATATCATTATGCAAAAAAAGAGGCAACATGTGTCTATTATTGTCCTATAATTGGTAGACAACTGCTGTACCTCCTGAGCCACAGTTGCCTCACTGTTATTGTAGGGACAATACTGGACCATAATTCATGTTTTAAATCATTCTCCATCACGGCTTTTCATTCAGGGAACTCTTGACGTTGGGCTGATCGACTCCGTCTGTGCATCAGACAACCCTGATCGGTAAGTGGGTCATTTGCATGTATGAGACAATTTTGTTGTTTGTGCGTGTTTATAAAAGTATTTATATTTGATTGCAAAAATATTTTTGGAGTCAACAACAATTTAATCTTTAAAGGAAAAGAGAGAGGATGTTTATTAGGAATGGTACAGATGTCCTCCAAAAGTAATCTTAATATATTGTAATTCAATTAACCTGGCTTTTTTTAATCACTTATAGTAGCTCCTATTACAAGGATTATTTTGATATTGATAAGTTACTATAGAATAGACTTGCTACTATACTATAATAATTTATCTGTATTTAATATTAAGTTATGTTGTATCTTTGAATTGACAAAGTGACTTTCCTTCTGAAACAATCCTGATATACTTTGAGTGGCACAAAACTGGTCCAGTAAGTAAAAATAATGGTCTTCTCTTTGTGATTTTTCAAAATGGATACAGATTTATTGTGCCCTTTTTTTCTTAAAGGGTAAAAACAATATGCCATCACTAAATCCATCTGATTCTGAGAAACATCTAAAGGTGATTTTTCTCATTTAAAGTCTCTCACTTAACCCTTGCAGGCCCAACTCATTCGTCATCATTACAGCCAACCGTGTAATACACTGCAACAGCGACACACCAGAGGAGATGCATCACTGGATTAGTCTGCTGCAGAAACCCAAAGGAGACGCCAGGATCGACGGGCAGGAATTCCTGGTCAGAGGTGAGAATGGATTTCTAGAGGTATTTATACCATCACATGCACTACTCTATTAAAATATTTCATTAGTCTTTATTCTTTATTATATGTAGGGACACATAAAATAATGTATTTAGAAGCAGAGGTAGTCTGATTATTTTATACTTGATATAACAGAGTGTATAAAATGTATACAGCATATACAATGTGAGAAAGAGTGGCAGTGGAACTATTGGTAGAGGGTCGGCGGTTTGTGACCCTGGTACTCACGGCATATGTTAAAGTGTTCCTGGACAAGACACTGAACCTCCAATCCATAACATCCACAAACCCCCAGCCACTGAGGTTGCACAAGCCAGTGCACTCTGAGTGCCAGTCCCAAGCCAGGCAAATGGGCAGGACTGAACCAGGAATGGCATCCAGCGTAAAAAGCCTCTGCCAAAACGATGTGCGGTCCTAGTGGTGACACTGGCTACGTGATAAGCTGAAAGACAAAAAAATATATAAAATGTCTTGTGACAGATTCTTGCAAGAGTCATCAATTTATATTGTTCTGTGACTGATATCTGAACTGAGAAACAGTGGTCTTTGAAAAAAGAAATGCTGTTAACCAACCATTTTCTTAATCCAGATCTATCTATCTATCTATCTGCTGTTTTCCCTCCTTCCCGTCTTCCCGTCTCCTCAACTTTCAGGCTGGCTCCAAAAGGAAATGAAAACGAACGCTAAGAGCACCTCCCTGAAGCTGAAGAAGCGCTGGTTTGTTTTGACCCACAACTCTCTGGATTATTACAAGAGCTCAGAGAAAAACTCCTCCAAGATGGGAACTCTGGTCCTTAACTCCCTCTGCTCTGTCATTCAGCCGGATGAGCGTGTGCACAGGGAGACAGGTGAGGAAAGAGAACAGGCAGAAACAGTTTAATTGAGGATTATAAATATGAGGTTAGGGGACTATATGTGCAGTTACATAAGTGAAAACTGTACCAGGAACAGGTTTCATTCAAAAAATCCACATCTCAAGTATGTTTTAGGTTCAGTAGTGAATGCTGATTGAGTTTTGCTTTTGCAGGCTACTGGAACATTATAGTGTATGGGAGGAAACATTCGTACCGCCTTTATACCAAGATGCTGAATGAGGCCATGAGGTGGACAGCTGCTATACAGGGAGTCATAGACAGCAAGACCCCCATAGAAACTCCAACTCTGCAGCTCATCAGAGACATCAAGGTAAAACACACACAGACGCAGTAAGTGAGCAGTTAAAATACACTCACAAAATGATTTTTTACTTTGAAATTCACCTCTTTGTGTCCTCTCAGGAGAACAGTGTGAACCCAGATATTGTGGAGCAGATGTATAGAAGGAACCCCATCCTCAGATACACTCAGCATCCTCTGCACTCCCCACTGCTGCCACTCCCATATGGAGAGGTCACCAGCCGTAAGTTAAATACAGAAATCCAGACTGTTGGAATCGACCTTTGTTCTTCTCTCCCCTCTTCTTTGTTCACATTCTGTAACATAAGTGGTAAAAGGCTGTGCTGTTAGTTATTCCACTCTGCACACCACTGTTCTTTAGTTGAGGTCTGTATGTGTAAAGCTGCGTATGTTTGTGAATGTCTAGATTTATCCTGGTGATTTTTTTTGTTTGTTTTTAATTTAGTATTTAAGGATGCTGAAACGCTGTAGTCTGACAGTAAAGCTTCTTTTTGTTTGTGGCCTTACTGCAGGGTTTTCACAATGATGCTCTGACTATTCAGTCTTATATTACTCAGTTCATTCTTATAAACTTTACCATTATCAAGCTTTTCTTCCTGTGCTTTTTCTGCATGCAGTACAAAGGCAGCAGGGCTACGCCAGTCTGCAGGATGAGGCAGTGCGGGTTTTCAACTCACTGCAGGAAATGGAGACTCTAGCAGACACGGTGCCCATCATTCAGGGTATCCTGCAGACCTGCCAAGACCTGCGCCCTCTCAGGGATGAGGTACTTTATTCGTCAAGTAAAAGCTACTTCACTTAGCGCTCTAATTCCATCAACAACTGTCTTTGGTTTACATAGCATTACAAAAAGAAAATTAAGTGAAGTGCATTGCATTTTTTACCGTATTAACATAGAAATGATATTCCAACATATTGACACATGACCAGGCACATTTACTTAACACGTTTGTCAATGGTACTGGTATGTCAATATAATGAACATTAGATCTCTGTAGGGGTCTGAAATGTTTGTTTGCCATTAAATGTTGATTAAAACTTTACATTTCTCAAACACCCACCATATTTCTGTTGCTCAGGTATACTCTCAAGTGATCAAACAGACCAATCATGTGCCTCAGCCAAACAGCCCAGCCAATCGGGCACACTGGCACCTGCTCACCTGCATGAGCTGCACCTTCCTACCCAGCCGAGCCATCCTCAGATACCTCCGCTTCCATCTCAAGAGGTGTGTGTTTTAAGTATAGATTATACTTCGCTGATGAAGAACAGCATTCGTAAGTGAAGGTGTAATACATTTGTATTTGTGGCTCAGGGTGCGCGAGCGTTATCCCGGCACAGAGATCGAGCGTTACGCCACTTTCATCGGGGAATCCCTGAAGAAGACCAAGACTCGTGAGTTTGTTCCCTCTCAGGAGGAGATTGCTGCCCTGCTGGTGAGGCAGGAGATGAGCACCACCGTCTACTGCCATGGAGGAGGCTCCTGCAAAATCTCCATCAATTCACACACCACAGCTGGAGAGGTGCACGTCAAAAACACACACACCTACATTCATATATTATCTTGTTCATCTTGGAAGTACAAACACAGATATATTAACAAGGATACATAATATCAAAGATGTGTATCACAAAGATTATACTTTTTCCTGTGTGTTATGTTTTTGAGTTATTTTTATTTTTTCTCTTTCTCTCCCTTTTATTGAGTCAAATTACATTATAAGAAAAGTCTGTTAAGTCAACTTAATAAGGCCGATATAATTTGTACGACGGTGCCAGATGTGAAGATAGATGAAAATCAAACACAAAAGAACACATTTCTGTAAAACTTTATTTTGGAGACCAAATGATTTAGTTTATGTTTTAATCTTGTGGCTACAGGTTGTGGAGAAACTGATCAGAGGTCTGGCCATGGAGGAGAGCAAGAACCTGTTCTCTCTGTTTGAGCACAATTCCTTTACAGACAGAGCTTTGGAGAGCAGAGTGATCGTGGCAGATGTTCTTGCCAAGTTTGAAAGGTACGTCATTATCTGTTACATATTCAGTTTCTGCTCATCATTGTGTGTGGTTGGGTTAAATATTGTAAATATATATAAATGTTTAACTATTTATTCAGGTTTTGGTTTGTGTTCTGTACTTGTGGATTCTATCTGAGTCTTGCTGTATGTGTTTTATCAGATTGGCAGGCAGTGAAGAAGAGGAGGAGGAAGGAGAATGGAAACTCTACTTCAAGCTCTACTGCTTTTTGGATGTGGAGAGCATGCCTAAAGAGGGAGTGGAGTTTGCTTTCATGTTTGAACAGGTGAGACTGGGATAGAAAACATAAATCAAATGCCAAGACTGAAACAGTTATTTTACTGTAAATTTTGTCCTTCCTACTTGTGTTTTTCTTCTGTTATATACATAAGACCATGATGGGCAATAATTCACACCATTTACTCATGGAGATTTTTTGCACATCAAAGCCATTTTAGCACTTATTAAAATTTGCATTCTTGCCATATAACATTTCTCTTTCTATTCTGGTGTTGAAGCTGCAAAATGTGTTGACTCTGTCTCTCTTTATCTGTCAGGCTCATGAGTCTCTCATAAGTGGCCACTTCCCAGCCTCAGAGGAGACTCTGCAGCACCTGGCTGCTTTACGTCTCCAGTACCTCCATGGTGATGGGGCAGGTCGAGCTGGGTGGAGCCTGGGAAGCGTTTATCCAATTGGACGTCTCCGCAATCGAATCCTCCATTCCACCAAGCCAGGGGTGGGGGCGGCTGGTGGTGCAGGAGGAGGTGGGGTAGGAGGCGTGGGAGAAGGAAAGGGCATGGTTGGAGGACTAGGAGGTGTTGGCCCTGGGACAGAGAAACGAAAGACTCCGAGCTTCCTGGATGGTACCCTGAGGAGAAGCTTCAAAACTGGTTCACTAAAGAAACAGAAGGTCAGTAGTGAAGATAAAAAAAAAACAGTTCATACATTAAAACTTAATGTATTGCCAGAGCGTCTGGGCAGTTGCTTCTGGCAATGGTCGATGCTATGGATGTGATGAAGTGAAGCAGTATTCCTACAGTATACTGTAGCATCAACCTTTCATACACATTCCAACTTCTAGCTGATCAGTCTGACACGTGCAGAGCTGTGTGTGGTTATTGTGGAGCAGACACATGTCATTGCTCACAGATTAATCAAGGTGAACACTGCTGTCTGTGTAGAAGTGTAGCCACTCTGTCCATTACCAGGTCTTTCATGGTCGCAGCTACTTCTTCCAACTGATGTGGTTTGTCCTACGGAACAAATGCAACTATCGGCACAATCACTTTAGAGTCCTAGGACTTATTACCACACTGTATAAAGATAATGCCCTTGTTATGGAGGCCAAATCTACTGTACATCGATGCTCATTCATCTACACGAGATGTGTGCGTTAAAGCTGGTAGTTTAATTCTGAAAAGTTCAACTTTAATGTTCAAATTTAAAAGCTTATCTCAACATTTCAACTTTGTGTATTTCAACTGAATTTTAGCTTTATTCTTGAAATGCAAACTTTAAAAATAAATCTTCTTGCTGGCTGTAATACTATGTTATACGGATGCCTTCCAGATGGTATCTGTCTTTGTCCAACTGCTGTTTCTGATAATTTCCATTTGATGGCACTGTGTGACATGTCTGACATGAGAGATTTTCCTTTCAACACCGACTTGCATGGATCTTTGCATTCTGCTGCCTTTTCCCTCAAGCTTAGTAAAATCGCTGTCTTGCTTTGCTATATGACAGATGCACAGATGAATTGAGTTTTGTCTGATAGTTGGACAGAGTAATAAATATTAGCTGCGTTGTTGCAGGTGGAGGAGGAGCAGATGCTGGAGATGTGGGTGAAGGAGGAGACATCTGCCACACGGACCAGCGTGCTGGAGAAGTGGACCCGGCTGCAGGGAATGCCCCAGCACCAGGCCATGCTTAAATATATGAGTATTATCAAGGAGTGGCCTGGATATGGATCTACTCTGTTTGATGTAGAGGTGAGAGATTAAGAAGTCTAGATAGATGCAATAGTGCGATAAAGCTTAAAATGTTTTAAAACCTGACAACTGTTTCCTTTCTTTCTGCAGTGTAAAGAAGGTGGTTTCCCTCATGATCTGTGGCTGGGTGTGAGTGCTGACAATGTGTCTGTTTACAAGCGAGGTGAACCCAAACCTCTGGAGACCTTCAAGTATGAACACATCACCTTCTTTGGAGCGTCACAGCCCTGCACCTACAAGATCATTGTGGATGAGAGAGAGATGTTCTTTGAAACTCCACTGGTGAGAGTTAAAGTTTCTACCGTTTATTTTAAATCGCCATCCGTATGAATCAAATAATGATATCCATAAACACAATACAAACTGACTAATATTGTTTTACTCTTTAGGTTGGAGAGATCACCAAGATCATGAGGGCTTACATTAACATGATGGTGAAGAAACGTTGCAGCATCATGTCCGTAACCAGCGTCACCAGTTCCTGGGTCAGGTGATCGCTACCAACCAGCCAGACCTCTTGGTTCATCAAGTGACAAACACACGCTATCCCTGCATTGGTTCATTGGTTATGATGTAGGCAATCAAACCAACGAGCTAATCCACAAGATTGAATAAGAAGTGGTAGACGACGAAAAAGTGGACACAGAAGCGAATTGCACACGCTGGGATAGATAATAAGGGATCCTGTTAAAAAGGAGCATGACAAAGAAAACATGTTTTTGGGACAGTACTTTCAAATACATAACTGCAAGATGTAGACCCGCATGTAGATGTTCAAGCACACACACTTTGTTCTTCTTTCTGATCCGGACAAACACAACAAAATTCAGTAGCACAGCTCAACCGCTCAGTCCCAGCCTGTCCCTGGTGACTCCCTTTCCCGCCCCTTGTGCACTGCCAGGCAGAAGAGAGCCACACTTCGTCAGTTACAGTAAATGTATTTCTTTCTCACTCCTCCAAGTTCAGTCTCTCTCTTTCTCTTCACGTTTCCTCACTCCTGTTGCATCTTTGTTTGCTATTTAGTCATAATGCTAAATTCTTATTCTTGCTTGCTTTCTATTTGTTGTTCTCTCTCTGGCTTTCGTCTGTAACATCTCTGTATCATCCATATGTGACTGAGAGAAAGGACTCAACGACGATTCTTCTTCAGGCCTCGTAAAGGGAAAATGAGCTCCCTGCCTGACATAGTGTTCACTTGTTCACTCATCAGCGCCACCGTGTGGCCACAAGAGGAAAACACAGCCAAAGGAAGTATCTAAATATTTATGAACAATATCATATGGATATTCTTGAGAAGGCTGAGTAGAAGTTTTGATTGGATGCTGTATGGTCATGTTTGGCTTGACGTGGCGAGTCTGTGCTTGGTTAACAGCCTCGCTTGACTCCACAGACTAATATCAGCCAGAATAATAAGAGACAATTTCCTATCTATGTCTACATATAGCAGCATAAATCTACTGTATATTCACATACATGTACACACAAACTGAACCAGCTTGTATCTTTTTGTACTGTATATGACACATTATAAAAGTTATTATTGAATTTTCTGTAGACACCTCACTGTACAGAATATAGATGCCATACTAAATGCAATGTGACACTTCTTGTGTAAATTACATGAAAGTGAATGGTGTTAATAATGACCACTGTCTGAATATGATGCCAATACTATACATCATTCACTGGCTGTGCCATTTATGTGACTCACGGTGAATTAAGATTTAGTACAAATACACCATAATGGGACTGGTCATGTTTTCACAGTGTTTTGATGAATTTGTCATTGTTGTATCTGTTGGACTCCAGAGCCATAAAATGCTGTATACCCTTGTCTGCTAATGATATTCTCACTTTTCTTTACCGAGAAGATCAGTTGCTTAAACAATAATGCATATAAAATCCATTTTGTCCTTCTTTTCTCCAACCTGTTAATGAACATGTGACTTTTATTACTGATACTACTGTTATTACTGTATGCCCCCTGCTATCTTAACCGTCCTGAAGTGCTGTGTCAGGAATGCTGCTCTGTGTGTGCGTATTAATGATGTAATCTAAACAGCCGGAAAAGAAAAGGAAAATGAGAAAAGAGAAGTCATTTTACTGAGTGTGTCCCTTGGAAATAATACATATTTATGTGACTAACCTTTGCAAAGAATGGTGTTGTAATTGTGAGTTAGAGGGAAAAGCATGGGATTATGAAAGGGAGGGTTAGGGGTTAATCATTTTTACTGTAATGTGTGTATTGTAATGTGTGTATGGGAAGATAATGTATTAAATTATGCTGGTTTTTTTCAGTCTGCGTAAGAGGAACAGATATGACACTGTGAGCATATGGGCTTGGTTCAATTGTGCACTAGGAATGCTGAAGGTTTTCACTGCTTTGTGTGTGTGTTTATGGAGTGAAAGTGAAGTGTTCTGTCAACATGACCTGACGATGTGGCACTGCAGGTAGATGGCAGCATCTCTCACATATAACACCACTATAGGACAAAAACACTCATGTTTCCTCATGTCACATTTCTGGGAGCAATACTTAGATAACACAAAAAAACGATCTAATATCAAAACATGGTCAAATTAAAAGTCTAATTTGGTCTAACTTAAGGTTGTGGTTTGTTGCTTTTCAGATATTTGAGTGAGGTTTAACATCTTCAGGTGAAACAATCTGTCGTCTTTCTGAAGTGAGCAGGGCTGTAACCACCTTTTTAGAAACACCAAGGTCATGACCTTCACTCTTTAACCCCCCACCATCTAGAAAAGCACCACAAATTTCACCTAAAGTCTTACAAACTTAACCTCAGACATGACATTAGTGTTTTTAATTGTAGCCGAGGCCCTGGCTGCGCACACAACTACAGCTCACTGGGATCCTGCCTACAGAGCTTGAATAAGTAGAACTCACACAGAGGTTCTAGTCTGAACGTTTGGTTATTTTAGTTTTGGTTAAAACACGAGTAAACAGAAATAAAGTAAAGTTTATTATTAAGCCATAATTTATGAGGAACCTGGAGCTGTCTGTTCTAGTTATTCTACATCTGTTTCTGTCTGTCACAGATATTACACTAGGAGAAGAAGAAGTTGCCCTGAAATGTGATCAGTGCTAAAGAGAATAATAAACTGAATCTGTCTTCAAGGGCAACTTCTTCACAAAGGGTCCTGATATCAGCCGCCGGCGGCCAGAGTGGGGCCCATTCTTATCTTAATTTATGCTCATTATCATCCTTACATAGTAAAGCTTTGCGCTTGTTAAACAAAAAGAGAAAGAGAGAGATATGTGTGTTATTCTTTTTTATTTGTAACTGGCTTTAAAAAAAATATGCTTTAATAAATTATTGGAAATTGTCCCCAATTCAATGTTTTTCTTTGTGACATTAGTTTGACAAGCAAATGATAAAAATACATTCAAGTACTTAACTACAATCTTTAGGTATGTGTAACTTTAGTGATTCTATTCAGTCCTTTACATGTAAGAGTTAGTTATTAGTTGAGGGTTTTGATTCTCATAAAAAAGTCATAAAATGTTGATGTATCATAGATGGATTAACCAGCTGTTAATACATTAAAAAAGAAAATCTGTTAAAATTAGCCCCACATTTATCAGTTGCAGTTCATTCACATTTCACATTTTTACCAAATATCAAAAGCATCAAATTCACCATTGCTTAAAATACATTGTTTCACTTTTGTACTTTAAGTAAAATTCAGAGCTTGTACTTAGTACTTACTTGAGTGGAAATCTAACATTGTACTTAGATGTATTAGGAGTGGAAGAAGCAGTAAAGTAACAATATTACACTTTAAAAGCTGACACATGAAGGAGTCTTGAGTTTAAATTTCAGCTTTTGAGTTTTAAGTGTTATGTATTAAATTACAGAGCCCACAACATCGCAAAAGATTTTTTTTAATCTTGTGCAACAAGATAAACATTTTTTGGGACTTCCAGGGATATTTAATTAAATAACGTTTCCATTTTTATTAGTACATTGTGACCTGAGCCTAATACCAACAGACACAGACACCCACCTCAACTCAACTCAAAGCTTAATAAAGACAGGAAATACTCAAGTGAGCCTATAAGTACTCAAGTAAACTACTTACTTATGACATGCAGGGATTATTTTTCTCGCAGACAGGAGAGGAGATAGGAGGCATGAGAGTAACATAAACATTTTTATGCGGGACCTTTTTTAATGGAGTATCTTTGCATTGTTGCATTGTTAAGGATCTGAGCGCTGCTTTTCCTACTGCCTTCAAGAAAAACAGTCATGCACACACACGCCTTCCTCTCCTTTTGTTATTGGTGCGTAATGTTTGTGCGTCAGGATTTTGCGTTTGGTTCGTTCTCGGCAAGTTCACCTCCGTCGACTTTCAGCATTTCCTCCTTCCGAGCTCACAAGTGTCTCAGATCTTCCTGGACATAAAATCTGAGAAATAACATCTGGAATAATCTTCATTCCCTTCACACGATGCAGTATTTACGGATTTTATTCCCTGCTCTCCTGATTGTTTTCGGTTTGGCGACAGTTTTCGCCCAGTCTTCGGCACCTGGTGAAGGTAGGAAAGAAATCAGTGACTCGGTGATGACTAAGGGCATGACAGCCAAATATCTTTTCAACAATTACTTTAATCTCCTTTATTAGATTCTGGGTTAATTAGGACTGATTTGTTTTAGTTACCTCGTGTAATGGGATCAGAACAGGACGTAACAACCTGTTGGTCCTTCATATTTCTGGTTGAAGAAGCCATGACTGTATAAATCTAGCAGTAATCTATGATAAATTGATCATATAACATCATATACATCTTAGGTAACGCTTTTCAAACTACACACAAAAAACAAGATACATAAAGATTGTATTGATTCCTCTGTGTCTCTGTTAGTTTCACATCTTTGTGTATCGTTGAATCTCAGCAGGAACAATGAGTCTCTTTTCAGTTCCCTCTCAACCCCCCTCAAGACCTGAAAGCCACAGAAGTAGCTACAAGCAAACTGGCCACACAAGAATGATACTTTGTTTACACCTCAGTTTGTTGAAATACATGGCTTCAGTAACAAAAGCCCAGCTGCTATCCTGTGTAGCCTGCTGATAATCACTTTAAGTGTGTGTTTATTATTCTGTCTCTATGGAAAATGTCCCTGGAGGATTAGCAGTAGTTAAAAAACTACAGTGCGCACAAACCTACAGGCATCGTTTAATCTGCTTCTCGCTGTGTTTTCTGCTAATCTCTCTTTTATTAAAGTTACTTGTACTTTTCCGAGAGAGGCACAATGTGTGTATACTTTACGTTGACCTCTCTTTGTGGCTTATTTGGGGCATTATAACTCAACTAACAGACTTTTTCTTACAGATTGTGAAAAAAAGAATGGCACAAGCTGTGAGGAGTGTCTTAAAAATGTGACGGTAAGTCCTAAAAGAAAGGATTTTGTGTGTGTGCATGATGGAAGAAGTGTTTTGAACAGAGGAAGCAGTGGCTCCTCCTCCACCGCCTCACCTGTTAGACTAGTTTGAGGAGCAACTTGTATGCCATTCCTTCTCACCCTCTTCCTTCTTTTTCTGCTTTTTGTGTGCCTTTCTACAGTGTATCCTGCATTTTCCCTGAATACCTCAAGGTGAAGTGTTTATTCAAATATTGAATCATTATCTGTCTTTTTTTTCACAGTGCTTATGGTGTCTCAAAACTAAGACCTGCATAACATATCCAGTCAAGACCATTCTTCCACCGAATTCGGTCTGCCCATTAAATGACGCACGCTGGGGGCTCTGCTGGAGTAAGAGATTACACAGAAATACAGTCATTTCACTCAAAATCCCACAAACACAGCCACAATGTTTTCTACAAACACTGGAATATATATGTATGAAGAAAACAACAGCTTGTGAAGTAGTGGAAGAAAGCTAGGATTGTATATAGACCTCACACACACTCCGAAGCAAGATAATAATAATAAGATAAAAATGAAATGATTCCCAGTTAGTGAGGTTTTTAATTGACGTTCATTTTAGACACTCGGGTGAAACTT